>CALYDF020004108.1:0-22163 GCA_944474145.2 Dicrocoelium dendriticum
TTCCTTCCTTGTGTGCGGGCTCTTCCATTACCTTTCAATGGATCATTCAGGATTCTCAAGCGCTTATTAGCTGAGGTCCCGTAACTCATGACAGCCAACTTGTTGTTTCGCATTTTCAACATTGTACAGTTCCAATCATAGATATATGAACAATTTTCTGCGTTACTGTTACAATTGAATTAAAATGTTTGTACCGTTGTACATATCTGATCTTGCCTCCATGAGCGTGCCTTGCATAGTCGAGAATAAAATATTTATTTATTTATTTACATCTACAGTCAGGACTGAGCGGTCACAACCTAGGAATTACTTACTTAGAACCCCAAGCCCCGCGACGCACAACCAGACCCCGCATAAACTTCCCTCCTCTACCGGCCGAACTGCAATGCTGCGCGGGCAAAGCCCAATAAGATACGTCGTCCAGACCAACCATACAAATATAGCCAACATAACTCATCAGGGCAATCTAGGCCTTCACCACCACGACATGAAGCGAAATCTCCTACAGCGACAACCGGTATTGAGCAGCGGCAACGTAAGAATTACTTACTCAGAACACCAAGGTCCGCCGTGCGTATCCAGACCCGGCGCAAAATCCAATACACCGTTGACCAAATAGCAAAATCACCGGGGGAAACCCACATGGGCGCAACAAACTGATGAATTCTGCACATGCCCTGATCCCCTATCCACCCATGCCACCACGCCAGTCAACACTCCTTCAACAACACAACATAATGCCACAAATCATGACGACACCTTCCGCGGTCCCTTTTTTGTGGGACGCTGCAAGTTGCGGGCCTCCTCTCCTAGCTCGCGTGGGTCAAGCGGTGGCTCTCTATCACCTGACTCGATTCCTAGACATGACACAACTGATTCCAACCAAAATATCTCAGGCATTCAGACGGTTCCTCTAAACGCCAACCTCATGCCCGACTTTGGGCTAGATTTCTCGGCTCGTGTGCATCAGCAGTTACCTCCACATCTTTCCCCCTTGGATTCGGTGCTCCATGCTACTCCCAACCTCTCCCATTAATTTCCACCGGCCTACCCGGCATGCACCTCCACGCATGCATGCAAACATGCACCTCACCTCATTCTGGATCGCCTGTGATGCTGCTAGACGGTTCACTCAATTTCAGCAATCCAATCAATAAATATCCACCAAGAGCTGCCCCAACACTCACTACTACATCCCACTTCGATGAATCTAGTAAGCTGGGGATCCACAGTATGCTTCTCATCAATGCCAGGTCTATTAATCAAAAGAATCACCTTCTGGGTCAGATTATTACTATGTCCAAAGCACAACTGGTTCTAATCACAGAGACATGGCACTCAGCCAGTTCGTCTGACTCACCCATCCAAATACCTGGCTACTCTTCATTCTGCAGTGGACGTGAAAAGCGACGAGGCGGAGGATGCCTCATCTACGTCAGCGAAGACTTTCATGCATCCTCCTTCCAAGTAATATCTTTGGGTAACCCGGAAGACTCCATATGGATTCAAACAGATGGCGAGCACCTAGATCTCTTTATTGGTTGCATCCATATCCGACCACATATCACAACAGCTGAAATCAAAATATTGGTCCAGCTCTTCACCGAAGTTTCTCTGTTACCTGCAAGCATTAAGATAAGCGGTGGTGACTTTGATATGCTGCACATTAAGTGGTCTACCCAGTCCTCACATCCCAAATATAGAGCGTTTGTCGACCTTACCTTCGCGTACGACTGGACGCAACATGTTAACGTACCTACCAGGAAATCTAATATCCTTGACTTAATATTCACGACAGGCATCAACCAAGCACAGGTTTGTGTGCTTGACAATCTTCTCGGTAGTGATCATAAGGCAGTGAAGCTAACATTCAGACTACCCCCTACTAAGCAGTACAACCTCTCCCCCAGCGAATCCTTCCGTCCTCTACGACGCGTCGATTGGGAAAGCTTCTCCACTCTTCTACGATCTTTTAACTGGGATGCATTCTTGCTGGCCACAGACACAGATATGGCGACCCAAGAGATATACAACCACATTATGTTCTGTCTTGACGTGGTCGCTCCCAAGCAGAACATGAGGAAACCTACGAAACCGAAGGGTGTAGCTGACACACATAGAATCCTTAATAAACTGAGAAAATTGCGCTCCAACTACAACAAGACAAAGGATTTCCACATAATAATGTGCAAAAACGACACACTAACAAGATGGAGAAACCTACAAGCCACGTCTGACACATCAGCGGAACACGCTGCACTCAGCAGTAACAACAAGGTTAAAGCACTCACCCAACTGATGAAACGCAGAGCAAACAACAGAGCTCCAACAATTGCCTCACTATCACTTCCTACTGGCAATCTCATGACAGACCCCGCCCAACTCGGTGATTATATCAACAAGCACCTTTGCAACTCTTTTTCGGTCCCTAATTCGACACCATCGCTTACAACACCCCTGCTCACTGACGATAGACTGATCAGCATGGAATACAACCTACGCGCAATCATACGAGATAATCGTACACTCAAAATGTCCCAATACCCCGGTCCCGATGCCGTTCCATCCCTATTGCTGATACTAGGAGGTCCAGACATTCCAGTTCTCCTCCTTAATCTGTTTACACTATCCATGACAACCCATACCTTCCCCGCTGCTTGGAAGCATGCCGTAGTAAATCCACAGCATAAACGAGGATCTCGGCTTGATGTTGACAATTATTGGCCTATCAGCCACACGCCCATTGCGCCAAGAGGTATGGAGAGACTGGTGAAAGCAGAAATTCTTAACTTTCTTTTGCCTCGTAATCTCATTAATGGGTCTCAACACGGGTGCTTGCTCTCGAAATCCTGCCAGACTTGTAGGTTAGAGTTTTTAAACAACGTCACTGGCGCGACAAATATAGGGCATAAAGTGGTCATGGGCTTCCTCGACATGAAAGAAGCATTGGACCACGTTCCACACCTAAAACTACTGACCAAACCCGCCTCTTATGGCATCGCCGGGAAGCTGCTCTCCTGGTTTGCATCCTACCTATCAAATCGAACACAATCTGTGAGCCTGGGCGGCACGCAGCCTTCAAAAAAAGCTATTAGCAGCGGAGTCTTTCAAGGAAGGGTCCTGGGCCCCATGCTCTTCTTACTCTACGTCAATGACATCTTCCAAGTCTTCCGCTGGGGAACGCCATACCTATTTGCAGACGACATCCAAGTCGTATTTTCCTTCGTCTCCGATAATATTAAAGATAACCTATCCACAATACAAAGCGACCTTAAGGCGCTAGAAAAATGGTGCACAATATGGAATCTCGAATTTTCCCCAGGAAAAAGCAACATTCTCTCTTACAAATGCACCGTGCCACCGAATACCCTGACTCTCAATGGCGCTCTTCTTACCGTTAGCCACTTTGTTCGTGATTTGGGGGTTCAATACTCCAATACCTTTATTTTTGCGGAACAGGTAAGCTGTAGTGCAGCTAAAGCTTGGTCGTTAATAGGCTATATCTTCAAATCCATGTCGCTTTTGGAATCTCGATTGACACTGTATAAAACGTGCGCTAGGCCTATTCTCGAATACTGCTCTATAGTCCTTACGAACTCACGCAAGTGCGACAGGATTGCACTCGAGAACGTACAGCGTTCCTTCACCAAACGTCTGTTGGGCTCAAACCTGCTGAACTATCGTAGTCGATGCAAACAAATGGGACTGGACCCGCTGTGGCTACGTAGGCTAAAGATAAAAATTACGTTTCTATAAAAAAAATAAAATAATAAAAAGTTTATTCTCGAATTTGTCGAGACACACCAAGTAAGGCATGATCAATAATTACATGCAATATTGCTTCGCAACAAACACGTTGCTATGAGTGTAGTCGGCAGTAAGCCGAAGGTTGTACAGGCTGCGGAAATTGTGTAAGTAGTCATGAGCGATAGAGTCATCAATGACTGACGAAACGTTGAATTCTAGAGTGTGTAGTGTAAACAGTCAGGGCACTACATGTGTAATGAAAACGATACATATAGGCATGGTGTAAATTAGTATTGAAAGTCTCAGGGCAATATTGAATAATAATTCTGGTCGACTTGCCAGTATGTAGTTCTGGGCAGTGACTTTATTCGGTGGCGAGTCACATCCGCCACGTTGCAGTGTTGTTACGCGGACATTTGTGGCTTTTTTTATACGGAGAACGCTTGCCAGGCGAAAACCCACCACGTCCTGGAACACTGACAGAAATTTGTTGGTGCACTAATATTTAACTGGCAGACCAGGTTTCCGACTGATTTCACCCTCAGATATCACCAGTCAAATGACCTTCAATTTTCTCTGTTATTTGGGCAGGTATCTTGGGCAAGGCCGCCATAATGGCTGAGGCGAATCGAGGATGGGGGCTTCAAGAAGAATCCTCTTTGTGGGTATCCAGGTGGGCGAAACGTCAAATACTTGCGTCTGGATTTTTCAGGAGTGTGAAGTTATCGAGTCCAGTTATTATAATTGGACAACGGTCATGGTAATGAGTGCAGTTGTGTCCGTTTGTTGTACTGCCATGTGCTCCATAGGTCCTTGTTGGTTGTTCTGTCCCGGACAAAAGCGGTTTCTCGGTCCAATGCCAGATCCCCAAGAAGTTCCGAACCCCGGAGAAAAGGGAAGGTGAGAGACAACCAAGGCCGCAACGAACAGGCGTGGAAACAAACATTCTTAAACTCCTATGTTATAACATTTAGAGTGAAGACAAATGATGTACAATGTGCAGCAATGATTGTGCTGAGAGTGTCTTTTGAATGTTTTTTCGAAAGCAGTGGCCCTATAAGTTGTTTGCTACTATCTACAAGGAATACAGAGCGTTGCGCCATGAAGCAGAGACGCAGTATCAGTTTACTATGATGCGACTATTGCGTGGGAAGATAGGAAGCAGAGTTCAGGGACCATCGGCGTTTGAACGGTGGATGGACGGCTGGTGGCCAGCCTACATCGAAAGAGATGGTAAGTCAGCGGATAGATAGGAATCAAGCGCTGAATAAAAATTATCGGGTGATCAAGACAGAAAGACGACACGAGGGTACTAGGAGTATAGTGCTATGGCCTATTAAAATAGGAAAAGCCTATGAAAGCTAACCTACTACAAAGGTAAGTGTCAGTTCAGTTCAGTTCAGATGGGGACTGGAACGATAGGAGAATCCCGTGAGTGTTCCATCTTGAGTGGATCGTTGAGCCAGGAATTGATAAAGTGCTCAGTTATTGATGGATCTAAAACGGAAACACCCGTATCGCACCCTGGCCAACCAGTTAATGCCCACGTTTCCTGCCCTAGCAGTCCCTGCTTTGGCAGTCACGTGAAGTAAGCAAAGGATAGGAAGAGAAATCGAAGGTACAGAATAGGGAAGTGCACTTAAATAAGAAAATAATACCAATACGTGAAGAAAAGTAGATAAAAGAAAAGCGAAGTAGAAAGATGCGAGTTACTCAGAAAAATGGAAAGGTTTCGTGTTGCCACCCAAGAGCGTCAAGTTGCCGCTCAAACCCCTTAACCGTAGATTCCCTGATAACACTTTCCGGAAGCATGTTCCAGCGGTCGATAACTCTGCGTGACAGCCGGATTTCCGCCCTAATCCGATCGGACCGCGGTTTGTCCAGCTTCAACGAATGACCGCGTAGAACAGACAATCTAGCGGGACTGAATAGCCAAGATAAATCTGGACCAACCTTCCCAGTCAAGATACGGTAGGTTAGGATTAGGTCTCCTCTAAGCCTTCGGTAGTGCATTGAATGCATTCCCAAACTAAGTAGACGCTCGGGGTACGTCCGTCCCCGTAATCCCTCGACTAACCTAGTACCCACTCGTAAAACCCTCTCCAGCTCCATTTTGTCCAGGACGAGGCAGGGCGGACAAGCCTGGACGCAGTATTCCAGATGAGGGCGAACGAAAGCCGAGAACAGCCTCGTAAAGATGCCGCCCTCAAGACTCCGAAAGAACGTCGGATTAACCACAACCTGCGGAAACCTCTGCTTGCGGCCTTCTTCCAGTTGTCGCCGGAGTGTAAAGCCGAAGAGTGTACGACGCCTAGGTCAACCTGGCTAGATACACGGGGGAGTTCGACCCCACCGACCAAGTACTTCGCAGGAGGACAACCTCCTCCAATTCGAAGAACGGAGCACTTTGCCTGATTTATGGGCAGTAACCATAAAGTAGACCAGTCCCAAAGCTTATCCAATGCTCGCTGAATAGCTTCGGAACCCCCAGGAACATCAACAATGTTCCACAGCTTCAGGTCATCAGCAAATAGCAGCGATGGTACCTCAAGCTCCGTGGGTAGGTCATTCACATAGATAGAGAACAACAGCGGTCCAAGGACCGAGCCCTGCGGCACGCCGCTGAGGACAGACTGCCTAAATGATAGACCACGGCCTACCCGTACACACTGTTCTCTACCCTCCAAGAAGGCAGTCACCCAATGAAGGGCGCGGCCAGATACCCCGTAGGAGGACAGCTTTTGCGCGAGCCTCAAATGGGGTACCTTGTCAAATGCCTTCGAAAAGTCGACGAAAAGCACGTCCAGTGTGTGGCCGTTATCCACTGCATCCGCCCAATTTTCGCGAGCTACCAACAGATTCGTCAGACACGAAAATCCCTTCCGGAATCCGTGTTGTACATTGCTAAGTAGATTAAATCTACTCAGATGACTCTCCAATTAATCTCTCACCAGTTTCTCGAGGAGTTGGACTACTACACTCGTCAGACTAACTGGCCTGTAATTTGCAGGCAGACCCCTGTCCCCATGTTTAAAGATGGGACAGATGACAGCTTCCTTCCATTCGGAAGGCAATGCACAACCGTCAAGCGATTTCTGAAACACAATAGCGAGCGGTCCACTTAGTTCCGCAGCCAACTCATGCAACAGTTTCGGGTGAATTAAATCAGGCCCAGAGACCTTAGAAGGGTTCAGCCCTTGTAACAGCCTAAGAATTGCAGTCTCCGCTACCATTAATTGAGATAGTTCTGAACCCTCTGGGGTCCTGCAAACCAGCTCAACGCCTGACAAAGAGGTTTCCCTTACAAACGCTGCCGCATATTGCCCACTGAGTACGCAGGCCTTGTCATAATCCGTATGCGCATGAGTACCGTCATCACGCATCAACACTGGAATTGACATGTTCGAAGCGCAGCGCCTTTTGACATAAGCGAAGAATCTTTTTGGATTCTCTGAAGCATCGTCCGCTAACCCTTTTTCAAAATTGAGCCGAGCATCCCTTAGGTGTTGCTTACACCTATTTCTAGCTTTACGGTACCTGTCATAAGTATCGGTGGACGGAGCGTCTCGGTAAGTCCGCCAACATCTAGACCTCTTTGTGAGCAGATGCCTGCCAGTGGGATCTATCCAGGGCGGCTGTGCTCGGGCCTCCTTTCTCCTTGTGACTGGTATGAAGGGAGCAGAGACCTCTGTGAGGTAGGACTTAAATTTATCCCAGGCAACCTGGACAGTATCGTCGTCTGAGATCTCACAATGGAAACCAGAAGCCTTGGCTCTCATTGATTGATAGTCTGCTTGCCATATGTTCGGGCGAGACTCAACCGTACTCTGGTAGCGTCTAGACAGAGTACAATTGAAGAGCAAACAAACATGATCAATGGAACCCAGTGGAGGTCCGTAAGTAATGCCATCAACAAAATCGAGTGACTTAGCGAATACAAGGTCTACGATAGACGGTACTTGGGCGTCCATGTACCTAGTGGGGAGGTCAATGAACTGGTGCAAAGATACTTGGAGCGTAAGTTCAAGCAGCTCAGCGCCAAATGTGCCTGACGCTGAGTCGCAAGAAAGATCTGCTCAGCAAATCTCTGGGAGGTTGAAGTCGCCCATCACCAAACACTTATTTGCGGACTGGGAGCGAATGAATTCAAGTACCTCTTTGGATACGCTCCCAGGGCTTCTATACACAAATACAACTGTAACCTGAGCCGAGGAGGTGCTACTAACAGCCGATAGAGTTTCAACAGTTTTGTCTGCCGACTGAAATAAGCAAGTCTTCAAAACGTCCAGTTTACAGCTCACAAAAAGAGCGACGCCCCCTCCCTGTCGGCCAGCAGAGCGATCGCATCTAAATAGTGCGTAGCCAGATAGTTGTACTTCACCATCCGTGATGTCCTGAGACAGCCACGTTTCAGTGACTGCGAGTATATCGGGATGAGACCCATCTACAAGCAGACCTAACTCGTACACCTTATTCCTTTGGCTGCGCACATTACTTAGTGCCATCAGAAGTTTTCGTTAGATCCAGACCTGGGTCGTGCGCTACCAGTACTGGCACTGGTAGGGCGGAAAAGGTCCGCCGGCTGACCACCCGTAAACCCACTAACCGGAGACGCTGTTCACCGGCCGCTCGCCTGCTTTTGATGTCCTTGATGGCCTCCCTTAGCTTCAGCCTATCGGCTAGCGGAAGGTCCGGCTGAACGCTAATATTTGTACCTTTCAGCTTAAACGCAAACCGCATGAGAGCATTGCGTTCCTCCGGGGTAGAGAGTACCACACGAAGTAGCCGCGGTCGCGGGTTTGGTACGTTAACTGGGACGTTCCCCAGTCTAATCAGCTTCCTGACAGTAACGCCTGGAAAACCAGGCGGAAGAAGCTTCGTTACGCACCTTTTAAACCATTGATGGTCGTCCAACATGCGATCAGCGGGAAGGACAGCAGCAGATTCAGCCGCGTTACGGAATATAACTCTACTATCCGTGAAAGAATCGCCACGAAGGGGTGTATTAACCCCACGGGTCTTTGATCCGGCACTCGGAGCAGGTGGCTTTACTACTGGTGATGGTACTGTCCTTAGCCCCTCCGATGAAGTTGCGACGGCAGCGTATGTTTTTCGCTCCATTGTCGATGTCTTACTTTTGTTAGGGTCATCGATTTCACCGGAAGGATTTATGGCAGATTGTATCTGCTTTTTCTTCTTGATAACAGGAGTAGGGTCCCGTGAGGCTTTTTCGCTTGGAGCAGAATCAAGCACAACTTCAGAATATGTCTTCTCGGTGAGAACCAAGATTGCCGGCAACTTCGGCTGATAAGTAGTGCGTGTTGTGATCTTTGCCTTCGCACAACCTTTAGACGGTTTGCCAAGTAACGACACTTGGCTTGTTTCCGGTTCCGAGACAACTTCTCGTTTAGCAGAGAGCTTACGAGGTTTCCTGGCTCTTCTTCGCTTAACTCGAAGTGACCCTTGAACCAGCAATTCGGCCTCGATCAGCGTAGGTGTAGATACCACGTCCGAAGCTGCTTCATTTTGGTGGTCGGTAGCCATCTGGACCGGTGACATAATGATAGGTGCCACAAGCTGATCATCGGTGTAAGCGATCAAATCTGCTTTGTTGGAGACAGGAAGCGTCGTCATAAGCAGATCAATCTTATAGCGAAGATCAGAGAGCATCGAGAACGAACGCTCTACATTTCGCAGCCGGGTATCAAGAGATTCATCTCTCGTACGCAAGGCTGAGCGGCCTTGCCGGCGGCTGCAGCAATTGGCACAACTGAACAGCAACTTTTCGCTAGAGGCCAGCGCTGCGTACTGCTCGGTAATTAGCTCCGTACAAAGCTGATGGTACCATCGGTTGCAGATATCGCATTGCATACCGCCTGAATCGTCAGTTACTGGTACATTGCAGTTTGGTCCGCCACATAGTGCGATAACCTCAGAATCCGAGCCAACAGGAACAACAGCCTCGGTGCATTGCGAAACCAACATAGTGGAAAACAGAGTGATTGTAACACGTATGCAATAGATAGACGACCACAATAAAAAACTGGGTGCAAAACGGGGTTAAAACTGGGAAAAACTGGAAAAATTACCAGTAAGAGCCAAAGACTCTTTGACCAGAACCACTTTAATCAATCCAAGATATCTTGGATCAGAGGAAATTTGACAATAGTCAAATTTCGTTTCAAGTGTTTATTCAAACACTGTTTTCCACGTTAATTCAACTAAAAATCTCGATCAGTATGGCACGCCAAAAAGTCAAGTTACCGCGTAGCAGTCACAGTAACACCTTTGCTGCAAAAACGGACCCAGATTACTAGATAAAAAAGGATTGATCGATAGAAGTGAAGTATTAAAGATCAGTTAAAGGGAAGCGAACGTCCGGAACAAATGTATATGTAGCGTCGCGCAGAGAAACAGTCATACTAGAGTACTACGAAAATGGTGAGAAATGAACACCTAGAAATGTAAAACTAACGGGCGTCTGTGTGCTGACCAAGTGAGAGGAGCGAAGAACTAAGAGGCTAAGAAGCATTAATTGACGGAAGGGCAGGGAATAGCCGAAATGTAAGCGTAGAGTAAGGATGCTTGGAGTATCAGAGCAGTAAGGCCTAACCGCAGCAGCTATGGTGCTAAGATAATGGTACCAAGCTGGATAGTGCCAGAGAATGCTAGCCCGAGAGTCGGATGATTGCAGGTAATAAGAGCTAAGACAATACAGCAAGTAAGGGAAAAATGAACAGTAAGAAGGGTGAAGCAAAACAGCGGCTTGTACTAAATACATGGAGATGCCTGCACGACAGAAGACAGCAAACAAAGGCTTCAAGAAAAAACGACAACAAACAGATGAATGCCAGGAATACGGTAAGGCTCTAAAATAGATAAGAGCAAAAAGAGGCGAACATGCGGCGATGCGCATATGCTAAGATATGCAGTGGTGCTAAAGTAATAAAAGTAGGGAAGGATGAGCCGGTAGAAAACAGAGAGAATGCTGAACTACTATTAATTAGGTGTCACAGACGAGTGACAGCTGTGCATCTAGCAAAGAGCAGCTGTGCATTGACCGGATGAGGTAAAGAAGGTCGCCAGACGAGAGCTAAGAAGGTCGAATAAAGAAAGACAACAGACAAGAAGTATGCAAGTGTGCAGTGAGTTGATTGAGGGAGTCGTATAATATAATGCTGAACCACGGCGGTGTATAAGTTCACAATTCATGCTATGTTGCTTGGATGCTACTACTGGAAAGAGGCTGGGAAAGCTAGTCCAATAACTGGACGCTTACAGGTGAAAAGTCGAAGACGTTACAACAACTAAGAGATATGAGGACGTCTAGAAAAGAGAGGCTAAGGAGCCGCTGAGCACCGACTTGGAGAATTGGAAGGAGTGCTAGAGAAAGCTGAAGAGTCTATATGGAAGGACATCAAACAGTCGGAGTGCATGCATGCTGAGGACATCGCAGCATATGAGTCAGAGGCGCGCAGATACTGAGTCCTGTTATGGTGCTAAGATTTTAGTGCTACGGTAGACTGGGCTGGAAAATGCCTGTGAAAGATCTGGAATCCTACATGAGCAGGCGTCACAGACGTTGCAGCAAGCAACGGATAAATGGAGTTTAGAAGGGAGTGGCAATGGAGCAACTGTGCGCAGGCCACATGAGTTATGTTTGCTCTACAAAACGGAGTTCAGAATGGTTTTATGGAGAGAGGACAGCGAACGGATGAAGCGCAAGCATACGATATGGTTGATAAATAGTTCAGAGCATAAAAGGCGAAGACGCGGCGACGCGCAGATGATGAAATCATGCCGTGCTGCTAATGTAATAGAAGTAGGGAAGCCTGAGGAGGGAGAAGCCGGTGAGAGGGCTGAACTACAATTAGCAAGCTGTCACAGTCGAGTAAGTGACGGCTGTGCATCAAGCAAGGAGCGAGTAATGAATAAATGAACGTCTAAAATAGAGAGGCTAAGGAACAGCTTTGGGCAGACCGCATGAGTTATGTTTGATCTACAGAAGTGAGTTAAGAAAGGTTTCATTATGGAAGGACAGTGAACGTGTAGAGCGAAGACATAAAATAAGGTTGTTAAATAGTTCAGAGCATAAAAGGCAAAGACGCGGCGACGCGCAGGTGGTGAATTCTTGCCGTGGTGCTAATGTAATGGACGTATGGAAGCCTGAGCAGGGAGAAGCCGGTGAGGGCTGAACTACAAGTAATTAGCTGTCACAGACGAGTGACAGCTGTGCATCTAGCAAAGAGCAGCTGTGCATTAACCGAATGAGGTAAAGAAGGTCGGCAGACGAGAGCAAAGAAGGTCGAATAAAGAAGAACAGTGGACAGGAAGAATGCAAGTGTACAGTGAGTAGATTGAGAGAGTCATATCATATATTGCTGAACCACGGCGGTGTATAAGTTCACAATTCATGCTATGGTGCTGGGATGCTATTACTGAAAAGAGGTTGGGAAGGCTAGTCCAATAGCTGGACTCCTACAGGTGAAAAAGTCGAAGACATTACAACAACTAAGAGGTATGAGGACGTCTAGAAGAGAGATGCTAAACAGCCGCTGAGCACCGACTTGGAGAATTGGAAGGAGTGCTAGAGAAAGCTGAAAAGTTTATATGGAAGGACATCAAACAGTCGGAGTGCATGCATACATTAAGTCTGCTGAGGACATCGCAGCATATGAGTCAGAGGCGCGCAGATACTGAGTCCTGTTATGGTGCTAAGATTTTAGTGCTACGATAGACTGGGCTGGAAAATACCTGTGAAAGATCTGGAATCCTACATGAGCAGGCGTCACAGACGTTGCAGCATGCAGCGGATAAATGGAGTTTAGAAGGGAGTGGCAATAGAGCAACTGTGCGCAGGCCACATGGGTGATGTTTGATCCACAGAAGAGAGTTAAGAAAGGTTTTATGGAGAGAGGACAGCAAACGGATGAAGCGCAAGCATACGATATGGTTGATAAATAGTTCAGAGCATAAAAGGCGAAGACGCGGCGACGCGCAGATGATGAAATCATGCCGTGCTGCTAATGTAATAGAAGTAGGGAAGCCTGAGGAGGGAGAAGCCGGTGAGAGGGCTGAACTACAATTAGCAAGCTGTCACAGTCGAGTAAGTGACAGCTGAGCATCAAGCAAGAAGCGAGTAATGAATAAATGAACGTCATAGAATAGAGAGGCTGAGGCTTAGTTATGTTTGATCCGGAGAAGCGAGCTAAGAAAGTATACATGATGGGAGGACAGTGAACGGGGAGTGCGCAGGCATACATTACAGCTTTTAGATAGTTCAGTGCATAAGGACATAAGACGCAGCGACGGGCAGATATTCAAATCGTGACGGGGATGTAGTAGTATATAACTAAGAAAGCCTGAGGCGGGAGAAGTCAAGGAGAATGCTAAACTGCAATTATTTCTGTGTCGCAGAAGTGAAGGTGACAGCTGTGCATCTAGCAAGGAAGCCTGTGCTGGGATTAGCCGGTTTTAGAGGGTTGCCTATTCCGGGAGCCCAGAGAGCGATTCCAGAAGACAGATCGAGTTGCAGGGAAACTTTTATTGGTACAGTAAAAGATTCCCTGTTAGCTAGCTATAAAAGAACGACACCGTGGACGCTCTAGCTAGGGGAACGGAGCAAGCACAGCACACAGGGCAGTCGCGCGTTGCAACCGAAACGAGCGCCAAGCAAAAATGGCGATGAGCAAGTAAAGCATTCGAACTCAGCAAGCAGTTCAACAAACCACACCGGTTGCCTAGGTGTACAATTATAGAATTTTGGTTAGAATTTTACACAGGCAAACCGGGGAATCTCCAGACTGCTACATAGCCCTCTCCCAGAAGGGACTGTGTAAGCAGTCCTTCGATCTACGTGAGGACTGTCCGTCGCGGGCCAGCCTTCTGCGAGACCAGGTTGTGAAACCCGATGCAGCTGCTGGGGGAGAACCATGCAATCGGACCCTAGCGGGCTCCCACCCGTGTCCTCCCTACGGTGTCGAAACGGTAAAAAAACTGTTTGTGGGGGGACAGTTAGTAAAGTTCACGTATGCGGTTGAGCAGGAAGTTCGTTCCACTTGCAGTTGACGTGCGGGATCCAGCGAAAGTGAAACCGAGGTGCAACCAACCGACGGTGTATATGGAAAGCAAAATGAAAAAGCAGCATAAATGCATAGCCATACACAAAAGAGTGCAAAGCGAAAAACGTGCAAAGCTGTTTTTGGGTTTTCAAAAGATTTTGCTCTTTTTGGTAGTTTCAAAACGTTTTGATCTTTTTTGTGGATTTTCAAAATCGTTTGGTAAGAGCAGAAAATTTTAAAGGCACGTTCTATGTAAAATAGTAAGTGCGAACGAAGTCCGAAAAACGAACCTTAG
This sequence comes from Dicrocoelium dendriticum, assembly GCA_944474145.2. Lineage (NCBI taxonomy): Eukaryota > Metazoa > Platyhelminthes > Trematoda > Plagiorchiida > Dicrocoeliidae > Dicrocoelium > Dicrocoelium dendriticum. Next base: position 14,104 of record CALYDF020004108.1, read on the forward strand.
GTTTGAGCTTCCTACCGCGTCGATTGAGTGTAGGGCGAGTAGGGGTGCTGTCGGTTGGGGTTGTCGGTTCTGCTGGACCGGACTGACTCGTCTGAGGTTGCGGTGCCAGCTGTGATGGCACAGGCTGTGAAGGTGCTTGCTGCACCGAAGAGTCAGACTTGTCGAAGAATGCTGGCTTGAGTCGATCAATGGTGATCGTCTCAGTGGTGTTGCGTCGTAGCTTGCGTATGTCGGGATCAGCTTGTTGGGCAGCAGCCATAGCGGATAGATCAATGTTGGTGCTAGGCGATAAGCTGATCTGTTGAATGCGTGAAAGCGCATCCGCGACGGGATTGAGAGCACCTGAGACATGTCGTACGTCTGTCGTAAACTGAGAAACGTAGTCTAGGTGTCTAGTTTCCCGCGGAGAATACTTGTCCGTTGCGCCATTGATTGCGTAGATCAATGGCTTGTGGTCGGTGAAGACTGTAAAATGTCGACCTTCGAGATAGTGACGGAAATGTCGGATACCTAGGTAGATAGCTAACAGTTCCCTACCGAAGGTGCTGTATCGCGATTCGGCAGGTTGTAAGCGTTTTGAGAAGAAACCTAGAGGTATCCATCGATGGTCGATGAGTTGCTGAAGAACTGCACCGACGGCAGTGTCTGATGCGTCAGTTGTCAGGGAGAGTGGTGCAGACGTGTCTGGATGGGCGAGAAGCGCTATGTTGGAGATAGCGTCTTTGAGCTTCTCGAAAGACAATTTAGCGTCGTCTGTAAAGTGAAAAGACCGTTGTTTACCGCGGAGCAAGTCAGTCATTGGTTGAACAATGCTCGCGCAGTTAGGAATAAAACGTCTATAATAGTTAACCAGGCCAAGAATCGGCGTAACTGCTTGAAGGAACTGGGAGCAGGGTAGTCCTTCAGTGCCTGGATTTTGTCTGGCAGAGCTTCAATACCAGAGGCGGATATGCGGTGGCCAAGAAAGTCGATGGAACTTTGGCCAAGCTCGCATTTATCGGGGTTGACGGTAACCCCATGCTGGGTTAAGCGTTGGAAGAGAGCGTCGAGGTGATGAAGATGTTCTTCATCAGAAGAGCTCGCGATAAGAATGTCATCTAGATAAGGATAAACGCCTTCGAGTCCTCGCGTTACCTCATGAATGAAACGCTGAAAAGTTTGGGCAGCGTTGCTGAGGCCGAAAGGCATTCTGAGGTACTCGAATAGGCCGAATGGCGTGATGACTGCTGTTTTAGCAATGTCATCTGGCGCGACAGGTATCTGATGATAGGCACGAACTAGGTCGACTTTGCTGAAGATAGACTTGCCAGCTAGAGCTGAGGTCAAGTCGTGCATGTGCGGAATAGGGTATTTATCCGGGACGGTAACTTTGTTAAGAGCCCTGTAGTCACCACAAGGGCGCCAGTCACCGGATTTCTTAGGCACCATGTGTAATGGTGATGCCCATGGACTTTTGGACGGGCGGATGATTCCCAGTTCGAGCATTTGCTCGAATTCCGCCTTAGCAGCTTTGAGCTTGTCCGGGGCTAGTCGGCGAGGGCGGGCCGAAACAGGTGGGCCCTTAGTGCAGATGTGATGCATGACGTTTGACGTCACAGGAGGCAAGTCGTTCAGGATGCGAACGAGTTTAGGGTGCTTGCTGAAAAGTTCTAGAAAAGGCTGTGAAGCTTGAGGTAGGACACGAATGGGAGTGATAGCAGCCACGTTGGCGCTAGTCCCGATAACACTGAGCTGTGTCCTAGAGTCGATAAGCTTCTTCCTTTTAGCGTCGACGATGAGGTCGAAGCGTTGCAGAAAGTCTATGCCTATGATGGCGAAAGGCACAGCAGCGATTATGAAAGGCCAGCGAAAGGTTCGCCGGAGGCCTAAATTGAGCGTTAGCAGCTTTTCGCCGAAAGTTGCGATTGGTGTGCCATTGGCGGCACGCAGCTTGGTCGGCGATGGTGAGACGACCTCATCTGAGCTACGGGGTATAACGCTAACTTCGGCACCAGTGTCGACTAGAAACTCGGTGCCGGAAGTTAAATCCCTAACGCGGATGAGGCGACTTTGGTGTTGGCCAGTCGCGTCCGTCGCCGTTACGGACCGGCCGAGGTTTCCCTGCTTCTCGGCGAAGTTGCAAGGCTTGACACATTTACGAGCTGCGGTACCAAAACGCTGATGGTACCAACAGCTAGCCTGCCTGTTGCTAGACTTAGAACGTTTGCAGGGCGATTTTGATCGGCTATGACGACGACGGTCCATAGTAAGCTGTTGCACCTGGCGACTAAGTGTCGCAACTTGTGTTTGCAGGGCTTCTATAGTTGACTGTAAGCCAGTGATAGAAGTGCCCTGGGACGCGACGGCATTGATCTTGCTGGCGTCGGCTTGTGGCTGTGATCGTTCAATAACTCGATCCGCTAAATCTGCTAGTTGAGTGAGCGAAACGGAGCTCACTGTAGCGAGAATCGCTTGCGTGTTTTCCGGTAGCCGTTGTAGCCATAGTTCGCGAAGTAACGTCTCATCCATGGTTGAAGAACCAAGGAGTTGCTGCATCTCTCGTAGCAGGGTTGAGGGCAGTTTGTCGCCCAGCTGCAGATCCCTGAAAAGCTGCTGCAGGCGAACTTTCTCAGAGGGCATAACACGCTTAATCGTGGCCTCCTTGAGAGCCTCATAGCGGTTTTCGGTCTGAGAAATGATGACGTCACGAACCTGCATTGATATCTCCTTGGGGAGATAGGACAGGAGCTTGCAATACTTCGCGTAGTCGGAAGTGATTCTGTGGTTATAAAACTCAGCCTCAAGATGAGCGAAATACAAAAGAGGATCCATGTCCCAAAAAGGTGACGGAGCGAGAGATACAACGCTAAGCAGAGACTCTACCTTAGGTTCTACAGAATCCATGGCTTAAAAAAAGAATGCAAAACACAGGCTACCGTATGCAAAAATAAAACCGGAAAATATGAAAAATAAATGGAACGAGCTCACCGGAGAAAAGTTCGAAATATCCGGCGGGGAGGTTGATCCGGATTCGGGGTCACCAATTTAGAGGGTTGTCTATTCCGGGAGCCCAGAGAGCGATTCCAGAAGACAGATCGAGTTGCAGGGAAACTTTTATTGGTTCAGCAAAAGATTCCCTGTTAGCTAGCTATAAACGAACGACACCGTGGACGCTCTAGCTAGGGAAACGGAGCAAGCACAGCACACAGAGCAGTCGCGCGTTGCAACCGAAGCGAGCGCCAAGCCAAAATGGCGATGAGCAAGTAAAGCATTCGAACTCAGCAAGCAGTTCAACAAACCACACCGGTTGCCTGAGTGTACAATTATAGAATTTTGGTTAGAATTTTACACAAGCAAACCGGGGAATCTCCAGACTGCTACACGGTAAGAGAGCTAGACTGCAATATACGTAGGTGACTTAGATGTAGTGATGAATAGATAAATGGACGTCTAGATAGGAGCGGTTGCGCGCGGACTATTGGAGTTGTTTGCTGGACGGAAGAGAGCTAAGTTTACATGGTGAAAGGACAGCGAACGGGAGAAGCGCAGGTATGCAATATGGTTGTTAAATAGTTCAAAGCCTAGAGGCTAGGACACTGCGACGCGCAGATAGTCAAATTATGCTAGGGTGGTAATGAGATATTACAAAGGTAGCTGGAGCTGTGGGAAAGCCGATAAGGATGCTGAACTACAATTACTTAGGTGTTACAGACAGATAAGTGACAGCTGGGCATCTATCAAGCAGCGGCTTTGCGCTGACCTGATGACCTAATGAGGGTCGCCAGAATAAAACTAAAATGGGTGAAGGAAGAAAGTACAGCAGACATGAAGAACGCAAGCATACAGTAAATTTTCTGGGTGAGTCACGTCACCTGAAGTAAGCTAAAAAGATTGAATGAAGAGTGGACAGAAAACGGAAAGGAGGCATAATACGGTACACGGAGCCGGAAAAAGCAGATGAGAGAAGTGGACTACTATTGGACCACATTGGAGTTGAGTGAGATAGGATGGTGAAAACGCTTAGATGTGGTCAGGACCATTTTCCTACAGTTCGTCTTCAAGTCTGGTAATGCTTAAAAGAGTAGAAACCTGACTGACTATGAGGTACCTATTAAGTGCTGTACGGAAGTGGATTATATTATCAGATGCCCGCACATTATGTGGAAGCCTATTCCATACATACGCATATCTATAAAGATAGAAGTTTGCACGGGTACTACTGTGGGCTTTAGGCAGGATAATGGAGTGCGGTCTATTACGAAGAGGGTACGAAATGTTAGCTGATGATAGAAAGGGAGTTAGTGAATTCGCAAGAGGATTATTGATAAGCTGATATAGGAAGCTGAGGTTAGTTTACAGCCTGCGCAACCATAAAGAATCTAGCACGAGTTTGATGCACCGACCATGATAGTTGAGAGTAGAGTTGCCCAGAAGACGTTTGTTAAACGATCGTTGAACCTTTTCAATGGCTACTCTATCGCATTTTCTGGAGTTAGTACACACAATGGAGCAGTATTCTAGCATAGGTCGGGCGCAGGTTTTGTATAGAGCAAGCCTAGATTCTTGCAGTGTCATCGATTTACATATGTAGCTTATGAGGGAGCGTGCTTTTGCTGAGCAATGACTCACTTGCTCTGCGAAGTTCAGAGAACAGCAGTAATGTACACCTAGGTCTCGGACTGTTAGGCTATTAGCAAGCGGAGTGCCTTGAAGCGCTAGCGCCTTGGGCGGGACGATGCATCGGTATGAGAGAACGTTGCATTTCGCCGGTGAGAATGCCAGGTTCCAATTGATGCACCAAACATCCAGAGCCCTAAGGTCGCTTTGTATCTGGTAAAGACCGGCTTGCATGTTGGATGGGTGAATGGAGAACACCATTTTGATGTCTTCAGCAAACAGATAGGACTTTCCATGTTGTATTACCTGGAATACGTCATTGATATATAGCAAGAATAACAGTGGGCCTAGTACGCTGCCCAGAAGAACGCCACTTGTGACTGGTTTGGGGAGTGATATAGACACGTTCACCTTTACTGATTGTGTGCGAGATGAGAGATAAGATTGGAAGCATGAGAGCAGGCGGTCTGAGATTCCGTAGGATTCTAGCTTTACTAATAATTCCGCGTGTGGTACTCTGTCAAAAGCTTTTCTCATATCAAGGAAGATAATGACTAATGCTTGTTTAGCATCAATCTGCGCAGTCACATTGTTAAGAAACTCAAATTGGCAAATCTGACAAGATTTGGACGATAAAAGTCCGTGTTGTTGTCTATTGATAAGGTTGCGACTAAGCAGAAAGTTCAGCAGGTTCTCCTTAACAATTCTCTCCATCACTCTCGAGGCAATAGGCGTAGGACTGATGGGGCAGTAGTTTTCTATGTTTTTACGGCTACCTTGTTTATGTCTAGGGATCACTATAGAATGCTTCCACGTGTTTGGATACACGGTGAATTGCATTGAGAGTGTAAATAAGTTAAGCAGTAGAACAGGAAGGTCCTGACCGCCGAGTATCAGCAGTGCCGATGGGAGACCATCAGGGCCAGGGTGTAGTGACAGCTTAAGTGATCTGATTACTCGGGTTATGGAACGTAGATCGAAGGTAATAATGTCTAGCAAGTCGTGGGTAAGTTCGGGCACAGCAGTTGGTAAGATCGGGTTAATGTCAGTGAAGCGATCGCAGAAGTGGCGATTGAGAATCTCAGCTATTTCCTTAGGATCGCTGGTTACGGACGCATCAGAGAGTCTTAGGGTGGTGATGGATGCTGTTGTGCGATTGTTTCTATATTTCAATAGCTGAGTGAGGGACTTGGTCTTGTTGTTGCTGTTATAGGCGGCACGCTCTTCAGCTAGATTAACCATCACCTGGGAGTGCTGCCAGTTGTCTATGACTCAGTTCATGCGAACAAGTAAATGGAAATCATGCGTCTTAGAGTATTGGTGAAGCATTTTCCGGAGCTTCATCAGCACCTTGTTTAGATGGGATGAACGCTTTATCGGTTTTGACCTGCGTCTGTGCATTGGCAGAGCGATCACGTCTAGACAATTGGTGATGTTGTTGTAGAGTTCACGAGCGGCTGTGTCCACATCAGTAGACAAGAAAAAGTTATCCCAGTTAGCTGATCGGACAAGCAGAGAAAAGTTATCCCAGTTAATGCTTTTAAACATTCGCGATTCACCAGTTAGACTACCAGTTAGACAAACTTAAACAAAAGCCGGAAATGAACCTGACACGACACGTTCGAACGGAAGGAGATACCCGATATCATCTGCGCAACGCGACCTTTTCATTCAGTCTTCCGGCTGCTCGTTGTAGCATACGACATAACTTCTTCCTGTATAGATACGCTGACACGTGGAACAAATTACCTCTGCAAATCCGTGCACCTATGGTCAGTACACATTTCAGCAATGCTATACGGAGATTCCTCGACGTAAAAACAGTCTCCGAACTAATAAGCCTCAAAGTGACGGAAGACGAGCTATGGGAGACAGGACCAAACAATCTCTAGCAAACTAGCCTACATCCCCTTTTTAATGCTTTATTACCAACAGTTTCCTACTTCATTTTAACCTCGCATCACGGCTGTTTTTGCTACCTTATTCCCACGTCTGCTCTCTTTCGTCTTTCCTATCCCTACTGTAGCGCCCAAAAAATAAGTCTTATCTCATGTACAATTTGCTTGTTGACCGATTGTACATTACTCCTTCTTGTTTTAATCTTACAACCGGCTGGAGACACAACTGTCTTGTAAGTCCCCGAGCTCACGTGTACGCTCTTGCCTCGTTTCATCCGTCCGTTTCTTGTTGTAGCCTATCGAATACAGTCGCTGTGTCCGACGCCAACTGCCTTCTGATATCCGCGCTTAATTCCGCGCATCGTCTCGGACTAGTAGTAACTAGTCCTATAAATTGGTGACCAAGATTCGCACGCGCGAATTCAACTTCTTTTCTCATTTATATTTTTTGGTGAGTTCGTTCCTTTTTCTCGATTATATACCTGTATTCATTTGTTTCGTGCATAATTTTAGTACTTTTATCGTATTTTCGACTTACATTTGGAGAGTGGCATCTAAGTCGTTTCACAGCGTAACCATGCTTACTTTGGCTGTTCCAAGTTTCATGGAACATAGCCCAGAGGTTTGGTTTAAGATATTCCAGATCGAACTAGAAAATAAGGGCATAACGGCGGACCGTCCTTGGTACAATCAGCTCGTCCCACGCCTTCCTCCGTCGGTTGTGACGCTGATTGAGGACCTTCTACTCTGCCCATCGAATGAGGCAAAGTATGAAACGATGAAGTAAGCGATTTTAAAAAGAGGTACGGCCCAGTGCACGAACTCGATTTGAGCAGCTCAATGGTCTCAAGCTTGGAGATCGCAAGCCGTCGGCACTGCTCCGCGAACTTCAGCGCATCGCTGGTCCCTTATTCTTCAGTGAAGAAGGGATAAATAAATAAATAAGTGGTATATTCTCTGTAAAACGAGACACACCTCTAAAGGCATGATCAAGTATGCATACAAGCATAGCTTCTTTGGAATAATAAAACCTTTCTTTTTAATGAAAGGAATAAACGAAAAGATGTAGTCCATATGAGCGAGCATATTGTCAGGTAATAGTCAGATCAAGGACCATGATGGCGCTGTGGCGCGCAAAAACTGTTGCGTCAAGATAAAAGTGGGGGTAAATTTGCCATGTTATGATCCATGAGCACAGGGGCCCGAACAAGGTTTAGTGCAATCAATGACCATTACGAAGCCGGGATGTTCTGTACTTCATTAAAGCATTCTTCATAGTAAAATCGGTTGCACAGGTTGGATGTAGGAGGCTGAGGACTGCGTCAGTGTGAAACGTATAGCTGTGATTTTATTTTGTGGCGAGTCACATCCGCCACGTTGCAGTGTTGTTAAGCGGACATTTGTGGCTGTGGTTTGCACGTCTCCAAGAGCCATTGCCGATAATGCTGTCCATGTTTATAGATGCACCCTTGAAAGACTTAGCTACCAAGGCAGAGGCTGCGTTTGAAAGTTTTCCGCAGCAGACGACCTGTAATTCCGGTGACGTATTCTCACCGATGAAAACCG
>CALYDF020004110.1:0-22128 GCA_944474145.2 Dicrocoelium dendriticum
GAAAGACCTCATACATGCAGAGAAGAAGCGGCAAATGTGAAAGCAGCAAGCACCGATGGGTTGTACTCCATCGACATCGAGTGCATGGTGTAGTAGCACATGCGGTCGCGAGTGCCTTAGTCAGGCAGGCTTAGTGAGCCATGAGCGGGGCCACTCGGGACCACTGCCGAAGCGACGACGGGTCCCGCAGTGAACGTAGGCAGCACCGGCGCGGCGTTTGTAGGTATGCTGCATTCGATTTACTAACCGCGTGCTTACAAGCTGAGTCTTTCTAATTCAGGTAGTGAGTTTGCTATAATGTCCTAATGTTTCTTTTCTTTCATATTATTTTCTACCTGAAATCTCCTATAAACTTGCAAACTGCTTGAATAAACTTTGATAACATTATTGCCTTTGTAGCATTTTTTTAAACTATATTTTCTGAGGTCTTGAACTTATCGCGGATTTGTTCGTAACCAATTTATTTTTTAAGCTCTTTTATTGAAGATTTATGACACTGTATCTGTATACATTATTCGCTTTATTTTATTCGATATCGTCGTTTCAAGCTACTGGCTGCTGCTTGGCATTCCCGGTGTGGCTGCGGTTGATGAGGATGTTGTCATGGTGCCTACCTTCTATTACCCCCTACTTCGTCCATACTGACTCCAGGAGGCACTGGATGGTTGCTGGATGGGACCGGGTGCACGTTCCTTGTGACTGTGTTTGGCTCAAAGATTGGTTTCATGCACTCAATGTGGAGCGTACTTCTGTCCAGCCACCGCCTTGTGTGCGCTTGATTCTCAAATACAGCGTGCTTGTGTTTGCCCCTGAAGTAGTGTGGGCTGGCTCCGTTGATGAAACGTGGCTCCCATCCACATACCTCCCGGTCTACTTCCTTCGGGTTTACACTGGATATAGTGTGTGTAGATGGAGCTGTGGGTGCTGAAGCACAAGCCACCCCTGGTCGCTCTGTAGGCGCAGGCGCCTGTGGCTGGCAACAGTGAAAAGCACAATCCGAAACCGGATGCCACCGAACACATTTGTACACATGGAAGCATTATATTGTTGCTCATCCGAACACGGACACCCCAAGACCGCGGTTTCGTAGTGGTTGGGACTCATCAGTTGGAGATAGCCTGAGTTGGGCCGGAACTCAGAGCCTAGTGGCTCATTGTTGACGCCATAAGCATTATGCCACTGAGATCCGCGAGCAACGCTTGGTCCAGCGGAAACCAATGCAAAGTTGGACTTGGAGAATCCATTTGTACACAGTTGACTTTGGGCCTGGTGCTGAGTCATTTTCGCAAGTGCTTCCAGCCAGCGGTATTCTTTATCCTTGATTCCCAGCACAGGAAACGCAAAGAAGTTTAAAGGAACCATAGTTCCCTCATTACTGGCAGAAGTTGAGTACGGCTCTACCGGTGTGGCCACCAGAAGCCGCGCCATGCTTTTATGTCCATTTCCTAATCCCCGCGGATCCCAGTTCTACGTGAAGGTCGCTTAACACCTATTTAATCATTGACTGTGTGACTACGATTCTTTTATTATAGGTCGGGCCGGAGTCGAACATCTTCTGTACTAACTAGCTTGTCCCACATGGCCAACGGACAACGTGCCTCGTAGCCTTATCCTTCCATATCTTTACTCTATGGCCTAACGCCGCCGCGAAGCCGTCTTTCGTAAATTAGTAAAATGTCAAGCTCAGTCGCTTGTGCCTTTTGCCAGCGTCCATACCCTGAACTCTGAACGTTAACCATGACTATGTGTTGCCTGTTGCAGGAAGAGCAACTCTGTGATTGCGAAGAAGAATTCGAGATTATGCTTCAGCATTCGCCAGTTGTTTGCCTTGTCTGTGTCGTCATACTAAGTCGTATCCATGCAGAAACGCTTGCCAGCGCACGATTTATCCTGCAGGATCCTAGACGTTGGGTAGCCAAATCCGGGACTGATGTTTCGTCCATACCACAAATTTCCGTCCAAGCAGATACTGTCGATTCTGCTTATGAAGAACACGAAGGCTAACATTTCTTTTCTGGTAGCAAAACAAATCTTTTCTCTCGAGCTGCGGCCTCTGCTATTGTAAGTTAAGACTCTTTATCCCATCTGGTCCTTTTTGTGATATATATATATATATATATATATATATATATATATATATAATCAGCTGTCTATAAGATAGGTGTAGAGCCAGCAAAAATCAGGAACCCGGGAAAATAAATACAGAGCCCACAAAGAAAGAATAAAAGTTACAATTACGCTTTTTTAGTTTTTGAATCGGGGCTTTTTGTTTTGTAACACATGAGTTGGTATACTTTATTTTCTTTTTAGTGTTTGCGATATAAATCAAACAACTCAAGGCAAACATTTGTACACTTATTCCGCTGGGCCCGACTCTACGCCATCTACCAAAGCGTTTCCTGCCAGCGGTGTTCTTCGTCCTTGCTCCCCCAGCCCAGAAGACGCACAGGACCTACGACAGCCAAACTGCAAGTCAGCGCTTTAATCGTTTGTCGTTACACGATAGGCTGACTGCCGCACGATTTCTTCTAGCATGATTCTGTGCAAGTGAATAGAGCAGCCGGTCGTATGTCATGCGTAAAAGGTGGCGCAGACACCTCATTTGACGCAGTGGTACCAGTCTGCCAAGTGGAAGTTCCGTTTTACTCAAGTCGCGACCTTTAACATTATCGTTGCGTACGTGGTACGTCCACTACACTCGAGCTATTCTCCGCAGACATCCATTGTCAAAAGCCGAAATCCGATGCAAGTCGTTCACACGAATCGGCCATGACTCACTCCTATACAGCAGCACTGCGTGAACACAGGCATTGTAGACCCTACCCCTTACCACTATAGAAACGTCACCACGTCACTACGGATACCTCAGGTTGGCGAATGCCGAACGAGCTTCGGCACTGCGGAGAGAAATCTATTTTCGAACGCTGCCATGAGCAAATACACAGCTTTCCAGGTAAACAAAGTTGTCCATTTGGTCTAGCTGCGTACCTTGAAGTGTGAGCACTGGGTCAGGTGGACGCCATTCCAGGACCAGGGCTTTGCATTTCGTAGATGCAAACGTCATTCCATATTTTGATGCTTCCATCGCCAAGCGGTTTAGAACGGCTTGTGTGCTCTGAGCGTTAGCACCAAGCAAGGCATTCTCATCAGCGAAATATAAATCGGTCACGCCGTTGCCAGGAAGATGCTCCACACCAGAACCCTGAAAGCTCTCGATAAAGGACATCCTCGATCGCAAACTTGAAGAGAAACGGGGACATGCGACAACCCTGTCGTACACCGCTAGTGACGGTAAAAGGTGAACAGCACTTACCATAATTCCTCACTTTAACTGAGACATTGCAATATAATGCTCGAAGGATGGCGATATGCTTTTCGGGTACTGCATTCTTTTGTAAGCCGCGCTTTAAATCTGGCCCATCGACGGATACAAAAGCTGCTCAGATGTCCAGAAAGACAACGATAGTAGGCTGGCGATAAAGATGACGTGTTTCAAGGATTTGGTGGGACGTACACAAGTGGTATATACATCCTTGTAAAGGACATTGGTTCAGAGTTTCGACCGATATTATTGCCTTGATGACAAGCGCAACTGATAACTGTAATACAGAAAATAAGCTATCAAAACGTGGTAAATTGTTTATATTGTCGTGAATAGCGTTCGCAAGTGGAAGAACAATATTTCGAATGTTTTCGACTTTCTTGGAAACATGGACAGCAGCTTGACAAAATGGAACATTCCTTCTGGAATTCCGCTGTGGCGATTTTTTTATAATAAATTTGATTGCTTTCAGTTTCCCATAAATACTGATCGAGTGAGCAAATATCCCCGCTGTAGACATCAGAAAAAGAGTCAGCGAACAAGCTCGATTTTGGTAGATCTCGTCAGGCTGGTACACCACAAATAATACGAATACAATGAGTTAAAACACCAGACTGGAGTAAAGTTCAAAGGGTACAATTAAAAGGTCTGGGTCATCCAAATGACAAGGCCAAGTGCTGGGTCCACACACGGTTAATGACATGTAAGTTGCATGTTTCTCAGCAGGGGTTACTGTAATAGGGGGGCAGGGAAAAGAGAGAATCTGAACGAATTCTTTTGTGCACATGGGTCTGGGTTCAGAAGACGGATGGCAATCGCTTCGGCTGCTGCGAATAGGCGACATCTTTCTGCTCGTGTGTAGCATCCAGATACGCGGTAAATGGGTTGGAAATTTTGATGTCAATCGATTTGGTGGTTAAAATCAACTAGATGAATCAACAAGGCGCTTGTCACTGTTTTAGTTCCACCTGCACACAGCCAACTCGGACAATGCTCACGGATTTTCTCAGACAGTCTCCTGGTTGTTCTTCCGATATAACTTGCTCGACATGAACAAGAAAAGGAGTATACACAGCAAGAGGTACTGTCCTTGCATTGAAGCCTTACGGTTGGTATTGAAGTAAATCTTAGCCGTAAGCTTGCCGCATAGTACGTAGGGTTTATGGCGTCGAATAGCCCTCCAAATGTTGCCTGCGCTATTCCATCCCCTTTGAACGGCAACGACAGATAAATCAATTTCTTTTCAACCGAATCGGTTTCAGCCCCCCATTCTCGGCACACCATATTTCTCCGAAAAAGTTTTCGGTATAGCCTTTTCTCTCAAAATTGCCAGCTGCGAAATTCAGCTTGTCCGAAAGCGTGCCCTCACTACATATCCTTCTTGCCCTTTCGGTTAAATATCTAATATAGTTTCGCTTCTGACTTAATGGGACAAAGCTGGCAAAATGTATGTATTGTCCATTCCACGTGGCTTTTCTTTGCACCCTGCGTTGGATCGACCCATTTGACTTTCTGCTGGTTTAGACGCCTTGGAAAGACATCGTACCATGACGTTCAGAATCCAGGGTAAACTTAGCGTTGTCAAGCGCTGAGATAAAAAGGGATAGAATTTGCTCTGTGCTGCATTGACTCTCTGGCACACAAAATCTATCATCCACATATCGACCGTAATAAGGTAATAAGCTAATGACTACGCTCAGGTAGTTATTTCCAAAGTTGCTCATCAATACATCTGCTAGCAGCGGACCTAGCATTGTCTGTATATTAGCCCGTTAAACTGAAATTGTATCTCGCTAGTACACAGCATGTGTAGCTGTTTCTATCGATTGTTCGAAAGGCTGACGTTCAACTGTTGTTCTCTGATGGTTCAACTCATTTTATTCGTGTTACTTGTGATGTACCAGCCTGAAGAGAGCCAGCCAAAAGGAGGATTTTCGCTGAATCTTGTTCAATTGCTGATCTCATTCTTGCCATTTGCTATTTTTGATAGGTAGAATAGCAGCTGATTGCTTTGCCGTAGGAGTTAAATTGGGGCTCACACGTGCAGCATTATGAGCAATGCTGTGCAGTTTTTTTCTTTCAACGCTCAATTTCTTTGGCATATTTGCTCCTTGTTCTTGCAGCAAGCGGTTATAACGGCGTAGGAATATATTGTTCATCGCTATAACCACTGCAACTAAGATTGCTGAGAGTACATAAGCATAGTGGTGTAAAAAGTCGGTCCTTCAGGGACAAAACGTATATTCTGCAAACAAAGGGACCAGGTGAAAACGCAGGCGGAGGGCGAGTGAAACATATCGATATATACAGCTAGTTGGATCCATAATTAACGACTTTTGTGAATGCATGACATTTTTCCTTTCATTCGGTCAAACAAACTCACTCCAATGCGTCCAACTATGGGCCAATCAGCGTGCATGCGAGAAACGTGTGAACGTCCAATCAGAGGCCGCCTTTCCTTGCGGAAGCCTAACGGCTTCCTTGCTGAGCTGGCACGGCACGTTCTTTCGAGTGTATACTCCCATCACATCCTCCCTTTTTTCATGTTCTTGCTGCTGTACTTTGCTAAATAGTCCATACACTTTACCACTCCGCCTCATCTTTGTTGGATCTGCCGATGTCGCCTCATTGCCGCACGCAGTATAACGCTCTCTCCCCGATTCATGCTGTCGCCTCGGACATCTCCTCAGCTGTACTCGGTTTCTTCTCAGCTTCTTCCCTCCAACATTTACTTCGTATGACCTTTCACCGACTTTCGCAGCCACGACTCCTTTTCTCCACCGCTCCTGTCCATCGGGAATTGGTTCAACCCATACTTCTTCCCCCACTGTCAGCTCAGGTAATTCCCGTGCACCGTTGTCGTAGTACCGTTTCTGAGTAGCCATTCGCCTTTCCAAACTGTTCTGTACTTTCTCAAGTTGTGGCGTGACAGGGCGCAGAAGTGTTGCGGATGCAGGCATCACAGTTCTGGTCCTTCGACTGTATAGGCGCTGCACTGGGCTCAGGTCGATGTCCGTTGAAGGAGTGTTGCGACTCTCCAGTAGCATAAGGTATGGGACCGCCCCAGTATCTCTAGCCTTCGCTAATAGTCGCTTGGCTTGCTTCACTGCCGACTCTGCCTTCCCATTTGATTGACTGTGATAGGGACTGGTTTGCCGGTGTGCGAATTCCCATTTGGTTGCGAAAGCCTGGAATGCCCTGCTGCTGAACTGGGGACCGTTGTCCGAGACTAGCTCCTCCGTTATCCCGTGCCGTGCGAATTGACATCTGAGTTTGTTGATTACTGCCTCCGTGGTCATGGTGGTGAGTAAATCGATTTCAAAGTAATCACTATAGTAGTCTACCGTGAGTAAGTAATCCTTTCCGTTGTCCCAGAATAGATCCACTGCTACCTTTTGCCACGGTCGGTCCGGAATATCATGCAGCATCATCGGTTCCTTCGTTTGCCGAATGTCGTGTGAACGGCACGCCTCACAGTTAGACACATGATCCTTGATCTGACCTGTCATTCCTGGCCAGAACATCAGTTCTCTTGCTCGATTAATGGTGTAATTTGCACCCAGGTGAGCGCGATGGACATGCTCCAGCATCTCCTTTCGGAGAGAAGAAGGGATTAGGATTCGACTTCCCTTGAACAACAGACCGTCACAGACAGTGAGTTCGTCCCGAAAATTGAAGTAGGGTGTTAATTCCTTCGGGAGCTGCTTCTTTGTTTCTGGCCACCCATTGAGGATAACGTCTCGCAAAGCTGCAAAAGTTTGGTCTTCCTCCATGAAACGCCTTATGTCTTTCAAACGGTTTTCTGTCACTGCCAGATGCCGCGCCATGCTAACTGTCTCGATCTCTTCTAGATGATGTTCGGCCACTGGCGGATGTGTTCTCGACAGGGTGTCCGCGATGAACCTCTGTGTGCCTGGTGTGTACACAATGTCAATGTCATACTTTTGGAGCCGGATAAGCATACGCTGCAGACGGCGAGGAACGTTATTCAGTGGTTTAGTGGCTATCGACACCAGCGGCTTATGATCAGTGTACACGGTTGTCTTTCTTCCAAAAGTATAATCATTGAAACGCTCCATGGCATAGACCACTGCCAGCATCTCTTTCTCGATCTGTGCGTACCGCTTCTCGGCCTCTGTTATTGCTCGACTGCGGAAATCCAAAGGTCTTCCGTTCTGCAACAGAACAGCACCTATTCCACTCTGGCTACTATCACACTGTACCTCCAATGGTTGTGTTGGATCGTAATATCCGAGTACGGGCGCGTTACTGATAAGGTTCTTAATGGTTGCGAAAGCCAAATCCTGTTCCTTCCCCCAGCTGCAATTTACTCCTTTGTGAGTTAACTGCCTAATCGGAGTCATGACATCAGCGAGTCCTGGTAGGAACCGGCTTAAATAATTCACCGTACCGTGTAGGCGATGGACTGCCTTCACATCGTTAGGCGACGGCATCTCTTGTATCGCCTTAATCTTCCCTGGGTCAACCCTGATTACGTCGGATGTTAACACATGCCCATGGAAGGTCACCTCCTCTTTCCGCAGCTCGACTTTCTCGCGTTTTAGCTTGATGTTCTTTTGCACGCAACGCCTCAGGAACCGGTGTAGCTTAGTGTCATGCTCTTCTTCGGTAGAACCGTAAATCAGAACGTCATCTGCCATACAGGTTACGCCATCTAAATCATCTATTGCTTGCACTAAACGCTTTTGGAAAATTTCGCTAGACACCTTCAGGCCAAACGGTAATCGCAGCCAACGATAACGTCCGAACGGTGTAGCAAATGTGGTGAGGAAACTGGATTCGTCGTCTAGAACAATGTGCCAGAATGCGGAAGTAAGGTCTACTTTCGTGAAAAACTTAGCTTTTGTCAAACGCGGTAAAACATCTTCTAACATCGGTAGCGCATAATGTTTTCTACGCAGGGCCTCATTCAGTGGCTTCGGGTCTATACATACGCGTAGTTCGCCATTTTTCTTCGTAAAGATTGCGACCTGGCTAACCCAGTCTGTTAGCTCATCTACCTTTGCAATCACACCCTGCATAACCAGCTTGTTCAGTTCCGCGGAAAATCGGTCACGTAGCGCAAATGGGACTCTCCTAGCAGGTAACGCAATCGGGCGTACCAAAGGATCTAACGACAGGTGAGCGGTACCCTCAAATTCCCCTAAACCCGGGCTAAACACCGACGGATACAGGTCACTAACATCGGCTTCACTCTGACAAGCGTACACAAAACGATCATGGTTAAAAAGGACAAAGCCAAGAGATAAAATCGAATCAATGCCGAGAATCGGCGTGAGATCCTCATCCACGATCACGAACTGCAGACGATGCGAAACACCGTCTCTCGGATTGACCACTTCAATTGTCGTTGAGCCCTTTGGCTTGAGTCTGGAACCATTCCACATGCGCAAATAATCTTGATCCGATTGAATTTGCACGCCGCGGCAGTGCTTTCTGGGCAAAATATTGATCGTCGCGCCTGTGTCTAACTGGAATCGCACAGACCGTCCCTCGATCAGTAGACTTGCATAGACACACTTCTGCGACGCTTTCCGAGACACGTTACCAATCGATTGTTCGGTGTCTTCTGTTGATTTGTCTGGAACGAGTGCACTGACATCTGTCGACTGACAGCAGCGGGCGAAGTGATTGCGCTTCCCACATTTGACACAAATGTAGCCCCACGCCGGACACTGTTCGCGGTTCCTCGGATGTCGTGTTGCACAGAAGTTGCAGGGCTCCTGTCGCGCGGTCGTGGCCCTCATAGTTTTGCTCCTGGAAACGGCGCACAACTCTGAATCACCTGTGATTGTCATCTGCTGGAACTGATAGGCAGTGGAGGACTCACTGTTACAGATGTCGATACATTGCTGCAGAGATAGGTTGCGCTTTCGTAATAGTCGCTTCGTCAAACCTTCGTCATTGATCCCAAGAACAATGCGGTCCCATATGAGACTGTCGGTCACGCATTTACAGAAACTGCAGGATCGGGCCAAAATCTTTAGCTCAGTGACGTAAGTGTCAATGGATTCACCTGGCCACCTGTTCCGCGAAAAGAAGAGGTAGCGTTGAAATGTCTCGTTTGTTTGGCCTTCGCAGTATTCACTGAACTTCTCAAGAACTGTCTCCAGATTGTTGGCATCTTCGCTCTTGTCGTAACACAATGTCTCTAGCACGCGGCGCGCATCATCTCCTGCTGCTTGTCGAAACATGGCCAAACGGTACGCCATCGGTTGTTTGTCCAGACGCGATAAAGTGCAGAAATCCATCCATTTGCTCTTCCACAAACGCCAGTTGCTTGTCAAACTGCGTTCATCCATGTTCAGCGCGGCAGGCATTTGAATAGCCGGTGCAGCTCCAATCATCGTCTGGGTGGTACTAATGTTTTTCTCCTTCTCTGACACCATGTAAAAAGTCGGTCCTTCAGGGACAAAACGTATATTCTGCAAACAAGGGGACCAGGCGAAAACGCAGGCAAAGGGCGAGTAAAACATATCGATATATACAGCTAGTCGGATCCATAATTAACGACTTTTGTGAATGCATGACATTTTTCCTTTCATTCGGTCAAACAAACTCACTCCAATGCGTCCAACTATGGGCCAATCAGCGTGCATGCGAGAAACGTGTGAACGTCCAATCAGAGGCCGCCTTTCCTTGCGGAAGCCTAACGGCTTCCTTGCTGGGCTGGCACGGCACGTACTTTCGAGTGTATACTCCCATCACAGTGGAAATCTGGACCGCACTTTAATCTTAATTTTCATTTGCAAGCTGGATTGAACTACGCAAGCGTATAAGTCCAATTCTTCATTAAGGAACAAAAGCATGTTCATTTCAAATACCTGAAATCCATGGTTAACTGTCAAAACTAAATAATAGCAACACGTTCAAGTAAACCAGAAAAATAAGCCAAATATTTAAAAATTCAAAAATAAAATTTTTTATAAAATTAAAAGTAAAACCACCTCAAAGACTGAAATCTATACACTGCAATTACAATTCCACAACTTTTGACGATTGATCGCAAACATAGAACAATTGTATGCCTCATAAAAGCGTTGATTTGCCTCGGTAAGCAGAGTGAACAATCTAAATAGAGTAAATAATTGCATAATGTACCAAATCCACGCAATAAACCGCGCGCATAGAATATGTAATTTAGCTAACCGAAAGTAACCACTAACGGCAAAAATAAAAATTCTTGCAGGAACGTACGTAAGTCTAACAGAAGGATGCCGATTAGCGTTAATTTACCTAGCGTGGCTCGCTTTTGGTGAACGCCTGTCATGTACGCTTGTTATCCCCAACATCGAATAGCCATCCAATGTTTAGCGAAATTCGCAACGTGCTACTGCGCGTAAAGAGACATGAATTTCTCTCTCAACTTAGTGGTGCGCACGCATGGAACTCTCGGCATACGAGTGATTTAGTGCAGGACTCAACTGAGAAAAAGCCTAACCTCTAAAGACACACCAACATGAGGCTGTTTTGATCATGAGCGAGATGATTAGGACAGCCACAACGTGTTTCCGTCGTTCGTTAGCTGTCAGATAAGTTCACGCTGAGTGCTGAAGGTCATGGCCAACCGTAGGCGTTGGAGCGATCGATGGTTATCTCTGTGTGTCTCGCTGGCTACACGGCGAAGTCGACCTAGGCAACCAAAACTGCGGCGTGGATGTACGCACGTGATGGCAGCTCAGCTGCGGACGAGATTAGGCATTGCGACTCTTGTCAATGTTATTGAATCACCAGTAATGGAACACGGGCAGACAACAGAGTCGGGATCACCTAACGTGCCTGTTACTCAACGCGTTCTGGTTATTCAGCTGCACGGTGAATGCAGTTTAAACGCCCCATCAGCTTCAAGAAAATGCAATGCAAGGAACGCAGAAATGCGTCCCGTCACCGCCCGGTACGTGCTTAAACTGACGAAGCAGTTCGAGAAAACTGGGAATGTGTGTGTGATATGAAGAGATCCGGACCGCATCGCATCACCACGGACGCATGTTCAGTTTGCGCTGTAGTCAGTGAAGAGTCAAAACGTTCCGATCTCAGCATTCGTCGGATCGCGCAGCAATGTGACACGACCCGA
Organism: Dicrocoelium dendriticum; assembly: GCA_944474145.2. Lineage (NCBI taxonomy): Eukaryota > Metazoa > Platyhelminthes > Trematoda > Plagiorchiida > Dicrocoeliidae > Dicrocoelium > Dicrocoelium dendriticum. Next base: position 11,418 of record CALYDF020004110.1, read on the forward strand.
TACGCGGTACACCGGATATTACAGGAACGAACGTTTGGAAGATTCCGTACACTTCAAGTGCAGGTTATGAACCCCTGCGATCCGGAGAAGCGGCATGAATTTTGCCACTAATATCTGGATCACGGGGATATTCGTTATGTTATTTTTACAGATAAGGTATTGTTTCATCTGCATGGAACAATGAAACATTACTCTTGAGATACAAGCAACCCACGAAAATTTACCGCACCACCTACGCACCACAGTGTGGAACTGATGGTTTGGGCCGGATTAACAAGCCAGAAAGTCTTGGGCCCATATTTCTTTTCCGGGAATGTGACCGGTAGTTTGTTGTTTCGAAGTACTAAAGCCTCATCTTTCCATAGCATCGTCGTACTTGGAAATGTTACAGAGATTTGTGCTTCCCCAGTTGGAGGCCAAGGGCGTGCCGTACCATTTAGTGGCAGCAGGCTGGCGCACTTGCATATTTCGCTATAACGGTGCGTGCCTACCTCACCGACAGATTTGGACACCATTAGATCGGACGCAATGGACCGATGGAGTGGGCTGCTTGCTCACCAGGTTTAAACACCATGGACTTTTTCTATGGCGCTATCTAAAGCGGCGAGTGTATAAAACAAGGCCACGTACATTGGACCAATTGAAAGAATATTGTGAAAGAATGTTGAGCGATCACAAGGAATGAATTGGAGAAAGTGCTCGCCAATTGCATCAAGCGGTTTCTGCACTGCAGGCAGAATGCCGGCGGACATTTTGAACATATCCTTCACTAGCAACGATGATCGTTCTAATACATTTCTGTTAATATACTTATCCTCTTTCACAAATGTGTCAACGACTAAATTGGTCCGCTGACATATGGTGCTAATGATGTGTCCGGTTGGATAGAATCCTTAACGTCCATGTTGTCGTTGAGCACATAAACAGCGTAAGCACCGAAACGTTCGATTGCTACTTATAGCGAAGTCACTGAGTCGCTATGAGCTGAGGTTCGTCCAGCATTAATGCATAGCTGACTGTGTTGTTGACTCAGTTTCAGGCTATTGCCGGTGAAGTTGGTGTTCGGGATGAGTTGCAGTAGGTGTCAACATGTGTACGTGGGGTAGTTCTGTATCTAGTAGACTAGTATGTGGTCTCCACGTATCCACCTATAGCATCTACTGAACAATCCCAGTGTTTTTAGTCGCTGCTGGTGCGAAAGGTTGCGCAATCCGTTGACATATTTTGTTGCTCGATCATGGTGGGTTTCGAGCGCTGCAAAGTCACGGTTTAGTCAAGCGTGCCAAGCCTGGATTGCGTATACAACTTGTTAACGCACGTAGGCATGAAGCATCATAGAGAAGATGAATGTATCCAAAATTTCGAATGCCATCCGCAAGCTAACAATGTGCTGGTTACCACATTTGAAACGGATTTCAACTATCTGGAATAAGCGAAATCATCCTGCACCAGGACACTGAGGTCAAGTTCCTGAGTGCATCGCTGCTGGTGATAAGCCCCAATATTCTCGAGATAGGCGTGTTTTATGCTTATATCGACAATGTTGCACTTGACCACATGTAATGGCAATGAATTCCTCACCGGTCAACGCCAGGTCCCATTTAGGTCGTACATGGAGATTCTTATCGCTTTCCATTCTCTTCATCGCTGGCGAACTATTAACGTCATGCGGAAAGGTAAAATGTTTTGGTGGTGGCTCTCGCAAGATCGTCGCAATCCACTCGTGTAGGGTCGGGTTGAGATGTTTGGACTCTAACCTAAAACTGCTGTTCACGGAGAAAATTACCAACCTATCCTAATAATGCATCGCCTACGTTTTCCAAGTAGCCCATCATTACATTAGCTATGATACCTTCCATGACTTTGGAAAGGGCAGAGAAAAGTGTTACGGGACGGTAATTGGTAGGATCAAACGGACTTCTCTGAAACAATCCGGCAAATGTCTCGCCTGGGGGAATGGCTCCTGCACGTAGTGCTTTAGTGTGAAGGTTATCCACTCCAGGAAAGCTGTGTGTATGCAAGGATAGTAGCTTTCTCAGAACCATTTTGGCTATGAATTTGATGCTGGATAACACTGATGGTGTGGAGACAGAAGCAAGTATAAAATTTGAGACTAGTACCCCCTGAAAGTAGGCCAGTACTTGGCAACGGGGGGTTGTCCACAAATTTTGTTGTGTGTATATACCCACCAATTGTACTGAGTGGTGCGATTCCACGCTGGATATTTCGAATTGCATTCACGTGTCTATGATTCGAAATGAATTGTTTCGCTAGCTTCAGTTGGTGGGACAACATATTATGACGAACCAACTGTACATAATTACTGCTCAGAGCTATGTACACTGTATTATTCTCCGCGTCGGGATTGTTTATGTGAAGGCGCCAAGTGTTTCTCCAAGGCAATTAATCATCATGACTGACCTCTCAAGAATAATGTTGGTTTCATGGGATTGCAGCGCCTGTAAAGTTACTTATCTTTCAATGTACATTCCTTGCCTATTACAACCAATTCTTGTACATTAACCTTGTATACTTGTTTTGATCGATAAATAACACACTTTTTGAACCACGTGGGCAAATCAACGTGTTCTCTCTGTGTCCTTGTGCCACGGATTTTATGGCATTGTCGGTCACTACATTCTAACCTAGAGCAATATTCATCCACAGATCTCGTTCCGCCTCAACTGGTTTCACCATCGTTGTTTATTATCCATCGGAGTGGCTGACACAAGAGGACTAGGAAGTTTTATGTGGTTAGACATCTAACACACGTCGAAACCCTTCTGTGAGTCTTGTCATTTCTGATCATCATTTATTCATCTTTATTTCTCTTTGGGCCCGAGTCCACTATAGGATGGTGGATTATTTAATCTCCGATGCCCCGGTGACTATTAATCTGTTTTTCAACCATTTCACCCAGACTACATCTAGATGCACTCAGTCATTTATCTCCAAGGGCATTTAAAAAACACACAACAATCGGCTACCATTAGAGAATTGTAAGGTTTCATTTTATTCCCTAACACAGATACCCCGACGCAGAGCACAAAACATGCAATGAATTTCTAATTATCTGGTTCTCTCCGCATAAATAGCCATAATATTCCAAAGTGGTAACCAGCACATTGTTAGCTTGCGGATGGCATTCGAAATTTTGGATACATTCATCTTCTCTATGATGCTTCATGCCTACGTGCGTTAACAAGTTGTATACGCAATCCAGGCTTGGCACGCTTGACTAAACCGTGACTTTGCAGCGCTCGAAACCCACCATGATCGAGCAACAAAATATGTCAAGGGATTGCGCAACCTTTCGCACCAGCAGCGACTAAAAACACTCGGATTGTTCAGTAGATGCTATAGGTGGATACGTGGAGACCACATACTAGTCTACTAGATACAGAACTACCCCACATACACATGTTGACACCTACTGCAACTCATCCCGAACACCAACTTCACAGGCAATAGCCTGAAACCGAGTCAACAACACAGTCAGCTATGCATTAATGCTGGACGAACCTCAGCTCATAGCGACTCAGTGACTTCGCTATAAGTAGCAATCGAACGTTTCGGTGCTTACGCTGTTTATGTGCTCAACGACAACATGGACGTTAAGGATTCTATCCAACCGGACACATCATTAGCACCATATGTCAGCGGACCAATTTAGTCGTTGACACATTTGTGAAAGAGGATAAGTATATTAACAGAAATGTATTAGAACGATCATCTTTGCTAGTGAAGGATATGTTCAAAATGTCCGCCGGCATTCTGCCTGCAGTGCAGAAACCGCTTGATGCAATTGGCGAGCACTTTCTCCAATCCATCCCTTGTGATCGCCCAACATTCTTTTACAATATTCTTTCAATTGGTCTAATGTACGTGGACTTGTTTTATACACTCGCCGCTTTAGATAGCGCCATAGAAAAAGTCCATGGTGTTTAAACCTGGTGAGCAAGCAGGCCACTCCATCGGTCCATTGCGTCCGATCTAATGGTGTCCAAATCTGTCGGTGAGGTAGGCACGCACCGTTATAGCGAAATATGCAAGTGCGCCAGCCTGCTACCACCAAATGGTACGGCACGCCCTTGGCCTCCAACTGGGGAAGCACAAATCTCTGTAACATTTCCAAGTACGACGATGCTATGGAAAGATGAGGCTTTAGTACTTCGAAACAACAAACTACCGGTCACATTCCCGGAAAAGAAATATGGGCCCAAGACTTTCTGGCTTGTTAATCCGGCCCAAACCATCAGTTCCACACTGTGGTGCGTAGGTGGTGCGGTAAATTTTCGTGGGTTGCTTGTAGCTCAAGAGTAATTTTTCATTGTTCCATGCAGATGAAACAATACCTCATCTGTAAAAATAATATAACGAATATCCCCGTGATCCAGATATTAGTGGCAAAATTCATGCCGCTTCTCTGGATCGCAGGGATTCATAACCTGCACTTGAAGTGTACGGAATCTTCCAAACATTCGTTCCTGTAATATCCGGTGTACCGCGTATCGGGTCGTGTCACAGTGCTGCGCGATCCGACGAATGCTGAGATCGGAACTTTTTGACACTTCACTGACTACAACGCAAACTGAACAGGCGTCCGTGGTGATGCGATGCGGTCCGGATCTCTTCATATCACACACACACTCCCAGTTTTCTGGAAATGCTTCGTCAGTTTAAGCACGGACCGGGCGGTGACGGGACGCACTTCTGCGTTCCTTGCATTGCATTTTCTTGAAGCTGATGGGGCGTTTAAACTGCATTCACCGTGCAGCTGAATAACCAGAACGCGTTGAGTAACAGGCACGTTAGGTGATCCCGACTCTGTTGTCTGCCCGTGTTCCATTACTGGTGATTCAATAACATTGACAAGAGTCGCAATGCCTAATCTCCTCCGCAGCTGAGCTGCCATCACGTGCGTACATCCACGCCGCAGTTTTGGTTGCCTAGGTCGACTTCGCCGTGTAGCCAGCGAGACACACAGAGATAACCATCGATCGCTCCAACGCCTACGGTTGGCCATGACCTTCAGCACTCAGCGTGAACTTATCTGACAGCTAACGAACGACGGAAACACGTTGTGGCTGTCCTAATCATCTCGCTCATGATCAAAACAGCCTCATGTTGGTGTGTCTTTAGAGGTTAGGCTTTTTCTCAGTTGAGTCCTGCACTAAATCACTCGTATGCCGAGAGTTCCATGCGTGCGCACCACTAAGTTGAGAGAGAAATTCATGTCTCTTTACGCGCAGTAGCACGTTGCGAATTTCGCTAAACATTGGATGGCTATTCGATGTTGGGGATAACAAGCGTACATGACAGGCGTTCACCAAAAGCGAGCCACGCTAGGTAAATGAACGCTAATCGGCCTTCTTCCTTCGGACAAACCGAGTGATTTGGTGGTGTTTGGTATTGACGCTTTGGCCTTTTAACCTGTGTTCAGCAACGGTGCTTAATATAAAGCTGTTTCTACTCAATTTTTGTACACACGTTTTTTTCTGGAACCGTGTTGCGAAGCTAATTAAATGCAGGTAAATTCATGCCTTGCGGATGGCACCAGTGACGGAGGGTAGGCGAACACCGTAAATCGACACCTCATTTGCGATCTTGTCGCTAGTTTTGCGCTGGCGCAGTTCAAATTTTGGACTACCTGCAAACATTAGGGGATACGAAAGTACTGTGTCTGGATAGCGACACAGTCGGAAGTACATAGCTGTGAATGACTAGGGGCAGTTTGACGAACTTGCAATTAGAGCGGCAAAAGGACCTGCGCAAACGAACTACTGTTTGGAAAATGGCCGCCTTGGGGTATGGTCGTTTTGGGAGGCCATATGTTGAGAAGGCTTGTGCCGAAATCAACTGGGGTCATTACGTTTGCAGGTGACTATACCTAGCTCTCTTAGGACAGGCGTCACTATTTTTCTCATGATGAATGCAATACACCGACTTGATGATCTCTTAATAAACTGAGATACTGTGATCGGGATGTCGGAATTTTGCATCGACTGATTTGTACGCACATGCTTGGGCGGACTGGTGCGTGTTGTGTCACCATTGACAACTTCGCCTCACCGACCGCAAGAAGTCCAAAGACGAGTCAGAAAGAGAATTGTATACTTGAAAGCACGTTTGCTTATATAGTTTTGAAGACAAAATGAATGGAAGCTGCTAAATTACACTTGAGCTAACCAACTGAAGGAAAACGTCAAATGCAACGGCGAATAAGCAACCGTGTACTCAAGAGCCAATCGCATATGTCCTTAAAAATAATATCATGGTACCCCAAGCGTAAAGCAAACATTCATTTAGAGTGACGGGCACCGGCCAAACAGAATGACGAAATGTAGCTTTTAAACAAATGTCACGAAACACACGAGAATAAGAAGTGCAGACCAAGAAATTAAAAACTAGTACAATAATTGTGTGACAACCAAATATTCCTTTAACATAACCAAGTAGGAAAGTGATGCGGAAAAACCAATGGAATGTGTTCTTGCAAGTGACACTGCCGAAGGGGACACGGAGATGAGCGTCCATTAACAATGACGTTTGTGTACCAATCGGGCTAACAAAGTGGAGTGTATAACAACAGTCAAGAAGTAGAAAATAGGAAGAATAAAGAATGGCTATTAAGCTCGTTTACAAAATATGAATGTCTAATAGCTGTTTTCATAACAGTGCGGACAGAACTTAATGGCAACTGACACGCAAGTCGGTGTGCATCAACTGATTTCTTAACCCGTGACCAGTTTAGCGACATGTTCACACATGGGGTCACTCCATCGTTGCTGGGCTTCTTTGTCTGTCCATTTCGCTGTTCCGCTTTTAGCAAACTATTAGGCCGACGCAGCATGTAGGCGAGCAACACCACTGTCTTTTCCTATGCTAGTTGTACCTGCAAAGCCCACAAATCTCAACACTCGATAACACTCAATTTCCTAACTAACTACCTGTGAACACCTAGTCCACAATCACAGATGGCAGTACCAATTTATATAACGGGTCAAGCAAATACCGCTTAACATGTCCTGTAGGATGGCCGTAATGAAGAGACAGATTAAATAACGAACGTACCATTAAATTGGCGTGTGACATGGTGATTTAGCACAGATATTTACATGATAAAAGGTATACGTCCAGCTAGTTGTAACTAATTGCTCAACATAAATTGCATCTTCAGCACGTAGCGGGAAATTCGAGAACATAATTTATGCATGAAATCCCATTTATAGTTCCAAATAAGAACTTCAGAAGACAAAGGTCGTGGGACGACAGTGTTAGGACGACCTACGATCGCTCGAGCAGCTTCGGTGTGTCCGGATATCAAGACAGTCACAGGTGTATGACTGCCGATGATCGGGGTCTGCGGTGACAAAATTTCATGGCGTGCTTGTGAACAAATCGGTCTAAGTGGCCTGTGCAACTTGCCACTGAAATGCGTTGACAGTTAGTCGCTTGGGTAAGAGAAAAAGATCAACGGCGGCACTCTGCTGAGAGAAACAATGCCGGGATACGGGATATGCGACAAAATTGCGAAGCTCAGCGAACAGTTCAACAGTCATCTGAACACCATTGTTCATAAATGCATGTCGATGAATGGCATTGACAACACCAGTTCAAATTAGCTACATTTATAGCAACAAAATGGGAGCACTTTACAAATCCGTACAATGCATGGCGCGAGCGTAATTCCTCACATGATCTATCATATGCTGGCAGTGCTGAGACGTCACGCAGGCTCGTGCCTCTGACACCATCATTCGCTCAATGACACACATTCTGCACTCGGTCTTGTAAAGTACATCCTTAGGATCTCACTGAAGCATCTCGGAATATCTCTGCCTCATAGCTTGCTTCACATACGCTTTTATGATGCTCCAAATTGTGTTGTGTGATAGAGAATATGGAGGAAGGCGCAGGAGGCTGCCTGAATGGTACGATTGCTCTTTACATACGCGTTCCAGATTCGTGTGGCATGGCGCGTTATCGCAGATCAGGAAGCAGTTTCCGACAAAAGTCGAATCCCTGGTATCCAACATTTCAGGCAACCACTGCGCACACCTTTCTTCGTTGTAACTTCCACTCACGATAGTATACTCTAGCAAGCCATCAGTTGTCATGGCTCCTAAGGATGAACGTCCTGTCCTTGAGTGTTAGGCACTCGACACAGCGCCCGATGTGTACGCGGTGAACGGCGTTTGGTGCGAGCGCAAAAGAGATCGCAATTTATTTGGTCAATCAACACCGCTCGTCTCCCTTCGACCTCCGACTACAACAGTGCCTAGACACAGAATTGTCGGGAAGCGCCAGCAGTGCGTATTCCATTTGGCCCTTGTAGTGCTCGAACCCGCAACTCGACTGTTACCAGTCCACTGAGGTACGATACCCGAATGGATGAAACTACGGCACAGTGCTTTTCCGGGCGCGAGATGGCTGTCTGAGTGAGTCTAGTTGTTATAAATTCCGACCTTAAATCCCCCCACTACTGTTCTGTAAATATAGGATCTTCGTTGCCTTTCATGTGTTCGCGGATTCCAGAACTGTGTGCAATTTCTTCATTGTTATCAGTCTCCCGTCCAAGTGTCGCGCTATGGTGCTAATGCTCAACTCAAGCATTACCGCAATTTTCAACCGAAGGTGGAGTGTTTGGAGAGTGACCATGGGTTCCGACGATACTTATTCTACCAGGCAAACGATGTGGCTTTCTGCCACAGATCTTTGTCTCCACCACCACGCTTCGCATTTTGTTCGATTGATTCCATTCTTTGTAACCAACTGCGGCCGGTTTTCGGGTTGACGCTCAGTAGTGCGTGAAAGTTGACTCCCCAGTCGTTTCCCTCCTCATAAGTCTTCAGTATTCTGCCTCTTGACCTCCGCGGGAGTGCGAATGTACCGGTGCGTGTTTGTGCCTTTCTGAGTTCGGCAAGCTGGTAGTCACCCTGTTGCTTGCACAGCTTATTCGTTGTTTGTGCATAACTTTCTAATTTTGGACGCGCTGAACCGACCCAACTTCTGCCGGAGAACTACTGCTGCCAGGTCTTTGCCCGAAGGTCATGTAGTCCTTTAATACAGAGGACCATCATGGGATACTTGGAAAGGTTGCAGCAGGCATTGTACCGTGAGCAACACGGTTTTCACGCGAAACCAACTCATGTACCACGAACTTCTTGATTGCTGGCAGCTGGTTGTGTGGTAGTGGTTCTTCTGTTATCGTGGTCTGATGTGGCGGATGTTGTTGGCCCTTTGGGTTTGGGTGGTGGTGGGGTGACTTCATGCTTTGGTTGGTTGTGCTTTATTCGTGTTGGGTTTCTTCTGGTTTCGCTTTGCCTTGGCTGTTTGTGTCTGTTCTTCTGGACTAGGCTTTGTGCGTGGTTGTGTGTTTGTTCTGATTTATTCATCTCTGTTGGATCTGTTTTGGGTTCTTCTTAGGTGGGTGCGTCTGGGATTGTGTCTTTGTTTATTGCATTGTGTTTGTGTGGAGCTTGGACTGCTGGTCTGCTGGTCTTGTGGTATTGGTTTTCTTTTGGTGTCTTGTTACTGGAGTGGTGGACATCTTTGCGTTTGTTGGCTCTGGTGCCGTGTTCTGGACGTGGTGCTGTCTGCTGGTTGTTGGTTTGGGTTGGATTCTTCTGTCGGACTTTGTGTTTGGGCTCGCCTTCTCTGTTTGGACCTCCCTCCTGCCTACCTCCCCTGGCTCTGGCTCCCCCCTGCCCCTCCCCTTGGACGACTCCCTCCTTTTGCTGGACTGGACGGAATCTGTCGATCTTGAGAAGGGATTTAAATAAATAAGTAAATAAATTTGTATATTACCGACAGACGGTACTTCGACCTCGAAAGCATTTGGTCATCTTATTCACAACGTCCTTTTGCTCAAGCTTCAGAGCTGTGGGATAAGCGAACCCATCTTGGGTTGGATACGTGCATTCCTGTTTCGACGCCACCTAAATGTCAGAGTCCGCAGCGCCTTCTGTGACCAATAGAGGTGCAATGTGGCGCTTCACAATGCTCAGTTCTAGGACCAAGACTTATCCTCGCCTTCATTAACGGTCACGTGGGAGTGATGGATTCAAACGTTTTACTCTTCGCGGAAAATCTCAAAAGCTGCCGGACTATCAGGACGGTAAAACGACCACATGAAATTACAAAGGTGATCTCGACCGGAGCTCACGATTGGTCAGTTCAGAACAGTGCTTGTTCAACGACTGCTCAATTTCGAGGCTTACTGGCATACGCCACAGAGAACTTAAGGCATACGGCTGGGAGAACACCTTTGCAACGCGCCCTCACATGAAAATGATGGACGGGGGTGCATTGCAGGCGATATCGTTTGTCCAATAATAACAGGCGCAAAAAAAGTTGGCAAGAAAAGCCAAGGAGCACTAGGGGTCTCTTGCGGATCGTATAAGGCCAGTTGATTTCACTATCATGTCACAAATGTCAACTCTTAGTAGGGTCACATGTCGTTTACACAATCCAGGTCTGGCACTCCTAGTAAAGCATGATCTCTCATGCTCTTGCGACTCCATCCAAAGTACAGGAGCAACAACAAATGTTAAGGGCCTGACCATCTCCCTTAAAAGCATATATTACAGACCCTAGAATTATTCGGTATGGTCAGTACCGTCAATGCGCGTGGTGATTGTATTTGATGTTTCAGATCTTAAAGGATCCAAACCACGCATGTCAGCACTGCATACTGAAATTAAGTCAC
>CALYDF020004111.1:0-22111 GCA_944474145.2 Dicrocoelium dendriticum
ACACACAGACTGTGAGTACATTTGTGATGATGACGGTTGTACAATGCTCGTTGAGAATAACTACTGAATGGGTAGACGCAACCACCGTTCGTATAGCCAGATAAAATTCCTCATGTTCAGCCCTCTAGTGGAATTCTTCTTTTTGACATGGCAACTTCCTCAAGTGCTCAACGATTGTCGCAAAATTGGGCAATTGTCTGAGATAGTAAGAACACAGACCCAAGAAATGTTTCAACTGTGTGTTGTTGCACGGTTTGTGGCAGTCAAGGATAGCTCTTCTATTTTGAATATTTGGTCTAATACACGAGTAGGAATCACATGCCTAATGTATTCTATTTCAGACACGAAGAATTGACACTTGCTAGTAGTTTAGCGAGGAATGAGTTCATTCAGCCTAAGCGATACCTTGTAAAGGTTTTCCCCATGTTCAGTAGTGTTGCTGCCAAACACACAAATATCATCCATGTAAACATGCATCTTTTGTGGTCGGATAAGTGGAACGTGACGAACTTTTACCAAGCGGCTGGTGCGCTGCTACGGTCCATCGGTAACACTTTGTACTGATGCAACCTGTCTTGTGTGAGAAATGCTGTCAACTACCGACAATCTGGAGCAAGTAGTATGTGGTGGTATATACTAGAAACGTCTAGTTTCGAGAACAGTTTAGAATCGGAAATCATCACCCTCATTTCATCGGTAGAAGGAAGTGGGAAATTATCCACAATTATGTGTTTGTTCAGCATTCGCTTGTATAGACCTATCTTTCTTTTGCACTGCAACAAGTGGAGGAACCCACTCAGAGCACTGTATTGGTTCTATCAAGTCGTCGTCGACAATTTGTTTTAAAGCTTTCAACAAAGCCTCACGTGTTGTCAAGGGTACGCTTCTAGGTTGCGAAATACTGGATGGCCTGTAATCTGTCTTCAAACGAATGCAGTGCATCGCTTTTGGAACTTTGCCAATATCCAAAAGGAAAAAGTTTGGGTAGCTAGAATGAACTGAACTGTGACTGACATCGGCAAATGTCATTCGGTGGAATTTGGGCAACGCATTTAATAAAACCACAGCGTTCCGTTCATTGACGTATCCATGGAAACGGCGTTCTCCGGGGCACGGCTTGGAAGGTGTGGGGCTGATCCCAGATGAACAACTTTTTGATTTGGAAAACGCCAACAACAGTACTATTATCTGTGACAACTTTCAAACGTGCCAATTAGCACAAGACAAATTAGCACTGGCTGTCACTCGTTTTGGGCTATGCTTTGTACCCTGGAATTGCAAACTCCCTCTACGAGTTTAGCATGGAGCCACTGATGCGCTGGCACTTGGTGGGGATCAACCAGAAGTCATCGAGAAACTCAAGTATCTAGACAGCTATGTTAGCGCCCATAGAAAGAAGGATTAGATTACAAACCACATATCAAAAGCTCAAGGCGCTTTTGCCCATCTCCGCCTCCTGTTGCGCCTGTGTCACCTCCTTCTTGCCCTGAGGAGCAGAGTTTACAATGCGGTCGTCAACTCATCCTTACTGTATGGTGGCGAAACGTGGCTTATAGATCGACAGACACAGAGTGGCTAGTTACGTTCGACCATCGCTACCTCCTCAGCTTAGCTCTTGTATGATGGGAGGACCGCCTGTGTAATGAGCGTGTTCGGCGTCGTGTAGTTGGTGCAGGAAGGGCGAGCGAACTTCTGAACACTGTTATGTCAAGAATCAAGCTCAAATGGTTGGGACACCTGGTACGCATGCCAACCCACCGACTCCCGCCTCGTGCATTGTTCGTGCGCCGCAGTTGGGGCTGGAAGCCGAGCAGGAGTGGCCAAGCGATGACTTATTCAAGTGGAATGAAATCTCTCACTGCTCAGTTGACGACGGTTGGTGCGACCTGACTGTGTGGTTGGGGTCTGAAGGACGATGAACACGCCTGGTTTAATACACTAACTGGTTTGGCAAGGAGCCGACTTCAGTGACATCTGTATTGTGAGTTTCTTTGCTTCCTCTCATCCCGCTTAACTTCCCCGCTCCAGCCACAACTTCCCACTTTTTATGCAAAATATGCTGCCAAGTAGCGTATTGCCCAATTTTTGCACTCATCATTTTTCGTTAGGTTGCTTTTTCGTGAGTCATATCTTTATAGATTGCAGCCTAATAGTTGTAGGGCGTTCCTCACCTTCAGCTAATGTGTAATGACGATGCAGATGATGACCATTAACAAAAGGAAATTCACTAGTGGGCCCCTTTGGCTATCTCTTCAATCTGTCAATACGGTGTGTTTTGGAAGCGAAATTAGATATTTTTCTTGTCTAGCGGCAATGATTTCTTTGATAATTCAGCTGCTAACAGTTACAAACATCTAAAATTTTCTGCCAACCCAGATTGGTTTTCAATGGTTTGGCGCAGGACGTTAGTAAGCAAGGATTCTACATGCAAGTAACACATCAACTTATCGGACAAATTCATCTTGTAGGGGTATTCTATCAGTTAAAACAAATCGCTGAGGCCGTACTGATTAAATTTATCTCTTATTGGCGACATCTCTTTCAGCAACCTGTGAGCTAATTTATGTTGGAGCGTGTTTGTCATTGAGTAGATCGGTCTGAGTGGTACTCCGCTCTTATGTGTCGTTGGTAGTCTATACATTTGCGTCCCAGTTAAGCCACTCGAGTTTAAACTGGTGTAAGATGCACTGTCATTTACACTATATTGTAGAAGCATTTTTCGATGATGCAGTATGAGGATTTATACATAGTCACCTTCTGTACCTATATTAACAATAACAACGATGTCCCCGGTAAGCTAACAAGTGAAAGATGTACGTTTGCTAGAGGAGATAGGAAGAAGCAATCAACAAAAGTAGGAAATTCAAGATCCGTCAGTGATCTCTTGATTGTGTCCTGTCCGAGAGAACATCCAACCAGATATTCGATCATTTTTGAGATCACCATTCAGGATAAATAACAATGCTTTCATTACACAGGATTTCGATGGGTTTCATCATGCTTTTTCTTATGCCATTAATGGTGCACAACGTCGGTTAACAAGCTAGGCGACGAATGTTATCTAACAGACACCGAGCTACACAATAGGGGATACACTCAACACATACTTGAGGAACTGAAGGTCTTTCCATTTTATGGAAAATTTATCGAAGCGTCAGAGGCAGTATGCTTATAAACCAGCCTTAATGATTCGGTTTCCTCAAAGGAGATGAGAAAATTTCCACAATCTCCGGTGGTCGAATACTGTCGAACAGTAATTTCCAGACAGTGATGCGAACAGCAAATGCTTTCGCACCATAGTCTAGCGAAACCTTCACATAAACCATTAATTTACATTCCGTCATCACCGTGAATTGCTGCCCTATGTACAGACAATATAGAATTTAATAAGGTTTGCATTGATACTTTTAAAGATGGTACCAAGAGAAGTAAAAACAGACCAAAATAAGGAAGCAGCTTCAAGAGTAATATTCAAGTGTGCTCTATAGCCTCTACACCCGTGCGTTAGACTGAAAAGCTGTTCAAAACGGTTGCTTAGATTAGTAGCCATGCCCAAATATGGCGACTTTATCCCTGCTAGCTGTTTGACAGATGCTCTTACATTGAGACACTTATCTAAATTAAATGCGAGAAGCAGGGTTAAGTATAATGTACGATTATAATGCTGTGTAGAAAGGAAAATGGGTTGCAGTCCATACAGTATCCACTTTTCGTTGTTGAAATTTTTTGACTTCTACACAATACAGAGAGTAAAGAGTTTGGAATAACAAATGACCTGTCACACAGGACTATCAAAGTGAAACGCCGCTAAATATAATAACTATCAGTGAAAATGAATGCCTTAGGCAAAATGAAATCTTTTCTGGGAACTATTTGCAGGTGCATTGCATGAGAACTTGTAGCATGTAAGTGATAGAGATTTCGTAATTTAGTCTGGGTGTGAACTTCGGAAACTCGCGTTCCCGTTTACAATACATGCACTACAGCTATTCAGCGAATACTGACCTTACTACAACAATAAACTGACTTACCGAGGCACATTCTTATATCTCATGAAATAAAACTCATTTCCTACTCATAATAAACCTTGCGGAAGAGAGTTTAATGATACCAGTTATAATATGTTCGATCGCTATTTCATACCCAGAAATTCGAATTTTGCTTTCCAATCAGAAGTGTATTATTCGAATAAGGATTGGGCTTACAGAATATAAAGACAAACACAAGGCCAGAAAGCTATATTTACTATATTGATAGTAAAAATGAAGCGTTTTGGCGTTTCTTTGTACTCATCAGGTAGAGCTAACCACATTTTGGAGTGTAACACGACGCATAGAACCTGGCTGCTATCCCTATGATCACTAGGACACTAAGCTTCATTGGCAGTGTCTGAGATATCGGTTAGAAGTTACGCATTGGGTATTGGAGTACACACCGCGTGTATTGATTGTGACACGAAATCATAACTTTGATATCGGATGACTTATACCATTCCTATGACTATACCTATGACTATACCTATGACTATACCTATGACTATACCATTCCGGTCACTAGTACGGGAACCGAAGTGGGCGTTTCCGGTGTTGATCTCTCCAATCACTGCAATCCCAAACGCGTTTTGACCTTGTTTGAGCCAATCGGATACAGCCGGCTTGAGCCATGACAGTAGCATCTTGATTTATCAGCCGAATCAATGCGCTTCCTCTTTTATCACAATGTCTGTTTTGATTATACGATAAACTGCTAGGTAATATTCGAAGCCTAGTAGGCTGAGTTGAGTAACCGCAGTGTGGATACCGACCATATCCTTAGCTTACTTTGTAAGGTCAAGCATACGGATGAAAGGACCATACGTCTAATCACTGTTGAATGGTTGTGCGTTTTCGGTACCATTAAACATACTTTACGGTGAGGATATCTAAGCTAAATCCCTGCTGTGTGCTTCTCTGGCTTAACTACCAGAAAAATTTCAAAACATAATATCTAGCTGCCTCAAGGTAATTCTTTCAAAAAAACATTCTTGACATCTGCGTAGGTAAACGTGCTAATTTTCAGCTTCCTCTCTCCTGGAGATGCATTTAAAAACCTGAGTTACGTGTTACACCGCTTGCCATCACATAACCGACAAAGCGTTGGCCCTTTCACTAATATCGTACGATAAAAAAGGAACGAGTTGTCAAACGTGGTTTTCTTAAGTGACATTGGCATTCTTTCATCAGGTCAGTGGTCAGGATGGCATGAAAAATGGCACCACAATTTTGATGATCAATATTCTCTTTTGTAGAAATGTGTTACCCTAAAACCATTCACTCTACTGTCCTTTGATCCACAGTTCACATTCCACATAAATCATCCATATTTTATGGAAAGTGAGCACACTATCTGAGAAAACATACTGAAAACTACTGTAGTTCTGTGTTCAACACAATGGTGGTGAAGAAGTGAGCAGCCAACCTGACGCGTTTGCTGAGGTTTATTGCACTGCACTTTTATCGTGACACATACTATAGCAATAATATTGAAACTCGGCTGACATAAAGCTTCCAAAAAGATGATTTCTCTTCCATGTATAATTTCATCGATGACACATTGTACAATATTTGTTCTCGCCTTACTGCGCTTTACTGTTACTCACACTTGCTACACGGTAAAGTACTGTGTTGACCCTTGCTCCTGTCTCCATCTATCTGTCCACGTTTTAATATTGTCCATTGAATATAGTCTGCTGTGTCCGACTTCATTCCCCTTCAGACACCTGGGATCGCTTATGCGTACCGTCCGGACTAGTATTTACAAGTTCCATAGATTGGTGACCCCGGTCCGGAAGCGCAACTTCAAATTTTTGTCGTTTGTGAGTTCTGCCAAGATCTTTTGTTTTTCTCGATTTCACTAGTGCATTTATTTGTTCCTTACCTAACTAATGGTTTTATTGTATTTTGCTTCTCCTTGATCTACTACTGTCCATGTTCCTAGAGAAGCGTTGGAAGGAACTTGTCATGAAAGCAGACGCTGCGTTTGAACGGCCTCCGCAGCAGACAGCCAGGTACGTCAGTGACGTATTCGCAGTGAGGACAAAACTAGTGTCACATTTACCCCGAGTCATCAAGCCGAACTGACCTTCGAGACGAAAAAATTTGCGTCGCTTCGAAACAGGCTAGCAGCAATGATGACCGTTGCAGGGTACGCCGCGGTCCGACGCTGCCCACGTTTTGGCTACCGTTCGTTGTAGCTCGTCTGTGCTTGCATCAAGTTCGTCTGGGTTGATACAAATTGCAACATTTCCCGACATGTTCTCAGTGCGATAATACTAAATCCTTGAAAGAATTATGCTGCTATTACCGCCAATATGACGAAACAGCTAGACATCGTCGGGCTCCTTGCATTAGACACAATGCAGCCGCCTCAGGGAAAGCAAACAGCCTGCATACTAGCTCGACCAACGCAACCAGCAATAAGAAAACAAATCGCCTGGGTTGAATTAAGGATAGACATCTAACGTCAATTTCCTCGGTAACGCAGCAGCGGAAGTGAGTGTCATCCCGGCGAACGCAAAAGACAAGCATTCCAAGCGTACGTACAACCTGCGTGCGGCCAACGGCTCTCCCATAGTTTCATGCGACTGGCGCATCGTGAATCTGGATCTAAATCTCCGTCGAGATTTGCAGTAGCTTTTCACAGTTGCCGCTGCACTTTTGGCAATTATCGCTCTGGACTTCAGCCGCCTTGTTGGGTTGTTTGTTAATGCTGGCAACCACAGACTTTTAGACGAACATGCTAAACTAGCAGTTGAAGGCGTTCTTTCGGGTGCCCCGATAAGCAGTCACATTTTCCGAATCGCCGATGTATGTTCTGATTATCCGAACCTACTCTCTGAATATCCATGACTTGTACGACCAGTTGCAGAGTTTTGGCTGGTCAAAACAGAGGTCGCTCATCACCTAGCCAAACACTTCCCACCAACGAGTGCCGGACCTAGAAGACTCATCTTAGACAAACTACGTGCAGCATGAGCTGAATTCTACTACATGCTTCAGCTCGGTATCATAAGGTCATCCAGCAGCCCATGGGCTTCAAACATCTACATAGTCCCAAAGAACGTCGTGGAGAACGGGTGTCCTTGTGGCGACTACCAAAACCTTAAACACCGTTACCATACCCAATCGCTATCCGAGCCCACATATTGTAGATCTCAGTGTCAGGCTGGCATTTAAAAACGTTTTTAGCAATACCAACCTGGCACGCAATCAATTAAATTCCGGTAGTAGAGGCGGACATATCTAAAACTGCTGTGATGACTGTGATGTCCAAAGAGAACTTTGAATGTTCAGCCAAACAGGTTTGTCCATCGAGGACATAATATCCCTATTTTCTACACCCTTCACTTATATCCTTGCGGGAATTTGTCTACGTTTGCTAACACTTACATTATGAAACACTTCATCGTTTTAATTTTCGCTATTGGCTTATCCTTGACTTTCAAAGCCAAACACTTCATCCTCCACAGTCTGCCGATCAGCAAATTGTTGCGTTGTACCGTTTTGCCACGCTGTCGCACTTTTTACTGTTTCTGCCCTTTCCTATTACGATTGTAAACATATTCATAAGCTGGTTAGTGTATTTAAGTGGTACTACAGAACCACAATAACAGGAATTTGCGTTTTAATTTCCCTACCCAGACCCTGCGTATAGTACAGGTTAACCAGTATACCGTTTCTTGCCCATCTCGTTTGGTTACATAGTCTAGATTTCCTATAGTCTTTACAACAGCTCCAGTTGATTTGTTGGAATTTCTACGCCTGCCATTGGGCCTTAAGAATGCTGCACATACATGCAACGTTTTACCGATCAAGTTAGTCGTGGCTTAGACTTTATCCACGTATATATTGACAACATTTTAATCACGAAATCCAAAGGAGAGGAGCACTTGCGCCACGTGTGAACCCTTTTTGACATTGTATCCCTATACCGGGATTACGACCAACGCAGAAAAAATGTTCGCATGGTGTCAATCCTATCAGTTTTCTCAGAAAACATATCTCCCCTGCAGGCGTCAGCCTATTAAAGGATAAAAGTAAGTGCCTTCATGGACTACTTCGAAACTCATTCTTTCAAACATCTAAAACTCTTTTACTGGGTGGTAAAATTTTATCCTGTTGCATACAGGGATGCGGGTTGCTTATCCACCTGTCACGGAGCTTCTACGAAAGAAGCGTACTAATTTGGGTTTTCCTGTTACAGCAAGCACGGCTTTTAAAGCTTTAAAAGTAGCTATCGCCAGCAGATTAAAAAGCCTATCACGACCCGATGACCCCACTGCTGCTCAGTACCAACTCTTCCAATGTGGCAATTGGTGCGGTCAAATAGCGAAAGCTAGGAAAGGCTTGATATTAGCTGGCGCATTCCCGTAAAGCATGCAACTAACCGAACCTCGTTACAGCGCATTCGATAGAGAACTATTAGCCATTTATTTATTCATACCACATTTTCTACATGTCACCGAAGGTCGCACGTGTGCTCTCTTCACCGCCCAAAATCTCCTAACTTAGGCCATCGGTTCGTGAATCGACCGACACGATCGTAGACTATATTGCTCATATTACGACCGATATCCGACAGATCTCATGTGTGCACAACGCCATCGCCGATGCACTTTCTTGAATCCAGGCGATCTGCGTTGAGGCTGGCAGTTCTATCAACCTGGCAGTCATGGTCACAACACAGCGCAATGCTCTTGTGATGCAAGCAATTCGGTCTCGCTACTCCAAACACATAGGTCCACGACCGACGGCTTCCTCCCGGTTTGGACTCGTCAGTTAGAGCTGGGGTGGAGCTCGTATCCTCGTGATGCAGGTCTGACGCCTTGATCACTATGCCACTGAGATCCGTAAGAAACTCTTGGCACAGCGGAAAGGAATTCAAAGCTGGATTTGGAGAAGGCGCTGTGTAGTTGGATTGCGACACGCCACGGCTATTGATCCTGAGGTGGATCAACTACGCAGGTCTCCATTCCACTGACAGGCTGAAAAGGCATCAGAAAGAGCTAGTCAACATCTTGGACTCTTTCTGAGGGCTTTCGGCAATTTTGGGCCATCAATCTTTCCACAAGTGCTTAACGCCTAGGTGAGGCCTCACTTGGAATATGCGATCCAAGTCTGGCGTCTTTGGCGCAAGCGCGACGTCGATGCACTTGAAACTCCACAATGTAGAGCGACCAAACTCATTAGAGGATTGTTTCATCTATTCTAAAAACGTAGACTGCGGTCCGTGAGCTTGTACAGTGGTGAATAACGATGTCAGCGAGGAGACCTAGTCATAGTTTACCTAATACTGACGAACCCAACTCACTCATGTCGCAATTTGTTGCAGCTGAGCCAAAATACCAACCTGGGAGGCCATCAGCTTAAACTGGCCACGCACTACAGTCGAGTTGATTGTCGACGAAACGCTTTCTGCCTGGAATACTCTTCCGACTCACGTTATCCTTGCTCCTACATGAATGCTATTCAAAAACGCCTTGACGAAACTTGCATTATTTAATATAGTCTGTTCCACTTAGACGACGAAATAACACAAACCTAACCATGTGCTTAACCGCCCTCTTCGCAACGTGGCGGTGAGGATATATGCAGAAGTGTCCATGTGAGTAGTCTGGATGTATCTAAACTGAATTAACATACTACATCTGTCAAATGAAGGAACAAACGAGTGAGCGTTGTCGTTTCTTTTTAATTCTCACCATAAAAGCTCTCTATACTATTTTGCGTATGCACATCCCATTCCCACTTCAAGCTATCGTTATACACTAGTGCATCTATCTCGGTGGACGCTTGAAATAACGATTTACTTATTCGATGATCCTTCAAATTTTAATTTTTACTCCAACCATCCTACGGGACCAGTCAAACACTTGCTTTTTTCCCGTCATAACTCATTGTTCATTGTTCATCATCACACGGAACCGTACTTTGAGGCACATCTCTGGATACCAGCACCCAGTAGTATCACGAGAAATTTGACAGACCGTGCTCGACACGCTGCGTGGTTTATCTCACCCAGGCGTCCATGCGTCGGATAAACTCGTAACAGCACGGTTCACCTGGCGTATCGTTAATCGATAAGTTTGCAATCGGGCTGTTGCTTGCCTTCAATCCCAACGTACGAAGGTGCAAAAACATACAAAAACCCATTAAGCACATTTCCAAAATAGAAGCACATTTTCACTGCGTGCATGTCGATAAGGTACATCCTATGCCGAATTTGAAACGCTCGAGATACCTACTAACTTGTAGCGACCGATTCACCAGGTGGACGGAAGCTATTCCGATTCCGAACTGCTTTTCGGAAACAGTGGCAAAGGCATTTTTAAGAGCACCGGGTAGCTCAGTACGATTGTTTTGCCATCGTGAGCACTGAGCGTAGGTCGCATTTCTCGTCCACTTTTGCCACATGGTTTGAGAAGTTTGGTTGTCGTCACGTCCAGAGGACGGTGTATCATCCGCGCGCTAACGCCATGGTAGTCTAATTTCATCGTCAACCGAAGGCAACGCTCCGAGTGTACACAAACCCTACATGTTGCGAAACTCTTCCCCTAGTCCTCCTTAGCCTTAGGATGAGCGTTAAAAACGATTTCTATGCAACACCAGCCCAGATCGTCTACGGCTACACGCTACTTTTGCCCGGACAGCAGTTAGCACCAGAACCTGTTCCTGTTCGATTATAGAGGTTACACTAATCGGCTTGCTCACCAGATGCGTGAGCTGCACCCAAACACTCCACAGCTACAGTAGACACCTGTGTACGTGCTCGCAAAACTGTCTACAAGCTCACAAGTCTTGTTCCGCGTAGACGGCGTTCAACAGCCTGTGCAGTCGCCTCACATCGGGCCATTCAGTTATCAACCGTACCAGTATGACATTTACGATAGGCCACGGTGGCCGATGCGAAATTATTGCCATCGATCGCCATAAATAAGTGTTTATGGAGGAAGCCACGTTGCCTCTATCGTCTAGCAATGCTTCGTGTGACGTTACAACTAACCTCACCAATTTCCAGCATCCTAATATGGTTGACTCAGACCACGACCCCGATCTACAAGCATCAGCCATTTCGAACACCATCACCTCAAGCTGTCGCCACCTAATACTAATCGCCATGGACAGGAGGTTAGTAAACCTGTTAGATTTCCTATCATCTACACTGTAAGTACGTTTAAGCTTTGTCATATTGCATAGATTTACTCCGCTATTCGCCGGATAACATTTGGCAAGGAAAATAACAAAACCTCTGAAAAGAACCTCCACAAACGTCAGGAACACAGAAGAAGCTAAGCAACATTTTCACGCAGACCATTCGTATGTTCCTTTTGACAGTTTTGCTCCGTGGCTCATTTACCTTTTAATTTGTGGTGTACCGGTAAACACGCTCTTTCAGTATTTTGCAACATTTGATTTTAGCGTTAGTTTAACCTTCAAAACGTCCACTTGTTTTACAGACAGCACTTGCTTTGTCACAAATTGCTTTGGTAAGTATCTTGCTACAACACTTCTCGCTCCTGTCAATTCGCTTCCTTTTTTGTAGCCTGCACAATACAAGTTGGATTCAGTCGCTTCCAACTTCTATACTGTACCGTACTTGGCAAATCTCTTACGTGTCATTGATTACTGGCTAGTATCTCAAGCGTCACTTAACACTTTCTCGTACCTATACAAACCCTCATCTTCTATCGACTGGCCCTCAAAAGCAACGTTTTCAAGGATCTCCGCAGTCAGCGAAGATTCAGACGCGAACGCGGGAGGTTTCTTCGTGGGGCAAAGGTTGTTTCGGCGCCGGGCGGCGTGCAGCTGGTGGCGAGATCTTTCCCTATCGCACCGAGTGGCAGCAGCGAATGTTGAGATCCTATCCACCTTTTTCTGGGCTAATCAGTTTTTGTAAGTCCGACTGTCATGCTGCAGCGACTCGCCTTAATGCACCCTATCCAGCAAGCAATAAAACATAAATAAAAAAAGCACAGCGGACTCCGATTTTGGACGAATATCCATTTGACATGAACGCTCACTCGTTTACACTCGTCACGTCTTTACACTGCAAACGGCGATTCATTCATCAGTTTTGACATCGAAAGGTGCTCTTTTTCAGCATTCTCTGGAGGAGATCTGTAAGGTGACAAAAGATGACTTATATTCTACGTACAATTTTGCCACTAACACATTTGACTTGAAGCGGCACTCCCAATCAGTAGGCTTAGGTTGGTTTGGAAAAGCACAAGTAGCAGGCTTTTCGACCTTCTGGGTCTCGTCGTTGGTGCGCCTCCCAGCGGATTTTTGCCGGGTTTTGCCCCCATGATTTCATGACGCCAGAAGCTAGTGTCACTTCGCCAAGAGTGACATCCGCAGACCTGCGTGATTGACAATTGACTATGATTTGGCCATTGTCCTCTGCACAGTTCGTAACTGGCATGGA
Source organism: Dicrocoelium dendriticum (assembly GCA_944474145.2). NCBI lineage: Eukaryota > Metazoa > Platyhelminthes > Trematoda > Plagiorchiida > Dicrocoeliidae > Dicrocoelium > Dicrocoelium dendriticum. Next base: position 12,463 of record CALYDF020004111.1, read on the forward strand.
AGTGGAAGGTGAGCCGGGCTATATCATAGTCAACTGTCAATCACGCAGGTCTGCGTCTGTCACCCATGGCGAAGTGGCATTAGCTGCTGGCATCCTGAAGTCATTAAGGCGGAACCCGGCAGAGGTCTGCTGGGATGCGCACCACTGACCAGACCCAGTAGGTGGTAACGCCGGCGTCTGGTGTTTTCCAGACTAGCCTACGCCTGTTGATTAGGAGTAACGATGATGGATTAGCTGAATTATACCAAAATCCTCACTACTTCTCATCAGCACATTTAACATTACCTTTTTCTGCGTCGCACCTTCTGTCTCTAGCAACTCACACTTGTCCAGGCTGTGAGGTACTGTGCTGACGCTTTCTCCTGCCTCGAGCTATTTGTCAACGTCTTAAAATAGTCCGGCGAATTTAGTCCGCTGTGTCCGACTTCATTTGCCTGAAGATATCTACGCTCCATTAGGCGTACCGTCCGAACTAGTATTTACTAGTCTTATAGAAGCTTAGTTTACATGCAGCTTTTATGCAACTCTAAACCTTATTTTTCCAAGGAATGATTACCATCTCAGTTCGATACTTAGCTGCTTGCTGTTACGATACTGTCGCTCATCGACGAAAGTTGAATGATTGCGTATTGAATAATTTCAGGCACTGAGCCATTTAAATTGCATGATGACACTGGAACAGCTGTCTGCTACTGGCAAACACGTATGTTAAATGAAATTTATGTAAAATTTGCTTTTCTCATTACTGAAACTTTTTGCTGTTTTTCTGCTTTTGCATGTCATTTTCTACCGAAATACCAGAATAAGTTTTATGTTGGCTAATTCTTCCTATTCGCATGCGGTCTCTAATTAAAGGTCCCCTAAAATGTTAACAGTAGGTTCAACTCATGTGATGATACACAATTGAAGTTCACCTACAGATCCTCTGAATCACCATGAATGTTTTTCTTTGGTTTATTGGAAGGCATTTTTATTAACCATGTTAATGGTACGGTGTATATATATATATATATATTAGTTTTTCTATTCCTCCTCATCTTGTTTAAACCAAAGTCAGCGGTAAACTTGCCATGCAATCGGCAAGTTGGATCTCAGGATCATAAGCCAGATAACCACTCAAAATGCGACGTCTGCTGGGACTCCCGGTATTAACTATTTGTCTTCCCATTGTGGTTACCTTTACGATGCCCTTCGGTTTCACTGTAATCCGCACCATGAATATCAACATTTTACTCTGAGCAAACTTACTGACATAAGCTCCTACTGACTATGGTTTCATTCAAACCCCGCTGTTAGAAATGATCGCTCGCATACTGTAAAAGTTGTTCCGGTGTCACATCACATGCCTACTTGATCCGTACCAAAATTACAGGAGCAAATCCCTTCTTGTCTTCATTTCATTCCACATTTGCTCCGAAACAGATTGCACCCATCACCTGCTATGCGCTGTACAGTGAACCAATCGGGTATGGTGATCAGACGAATTCAAAGCCCCTTTTTATTTCGCGCGCGGACTTTGTGTTATGTAAGCTTGTTTTACAGTGGCGGTTGCCATGAATTACGTTCTTTCTGTACATTGTAAAGACTTGATCCTTACAGCTTTGAGCGACTAAGGTTGAGGTATGTAAATATTGCGTCTTAATTTTCGAATGGCACCGTAGTTTACTTCTGGGGTTTGTTTTGATTTGGACTCGTGAGTTTCACGCGTTGCTCGAGATCCAAGCGATACTGTCCCTTATAACAACGTACATTTGTTATGACATAATCCACCGTGTTGATTTTGACATTTCTTCATTTCTTCTCAGTCAGGCAATTGTAGCGCGGACATGGTTGCATGCTAAATACTTTATTCCGTTCAGGTTATTCTAATCTAATGGATTACCAGCCGAACATATGCCGGTAGCAGCGAGCTTCTACCTCACGCGTCATAGTGCCTATACATAAAGATTTTCCCATTTTAAATATATGATAAATTGATGCTTATGTATCTGGTATTACTCACCATAACCGTAGCTTGATCAGCTGCTCAATGCTAACTAGCATGACGCTTAGAGAGCCGGTGCATCGTGGATTAATGGTTCAGTCCATCCATGAGCTCATTCGTACTGTACATGTAGAGGGCAACACCTAAGTGCACACTATTTCACCGTACCAGTAGTTTAGTCATCATTCTACCTAGCAGTTGCTTTACTATTGCCACATCGGGTTCCTTCAAATATGGATGTCCAAGATTTAAGGCTGTCACGTCTAAATGTTGAAGAAAACATCAACAGTTCGCATTGGGTAGATATTCTCATGCCTGCAAAAGTGGTTGTTAGCCTGACCTCCAAATGAAACCCATACACGTTTGTCGTACCATTGATGATGATGTCTAATGTGTCTCTGTCCAGTTTGTGACAGCTGCTCACACTTCAGTTTGGATAAATGCATGTGCGTATGTTGTATTCGAACTGCCATTGGACACGGGTGACGCCAATCTATGTATATATGTATACCGATTGAATTCGACGAGGATACTCATACCGCTTTTGTACAGCTAACTTAGTGCAGTAAAACGATATTCGAGTAAACCGAAAATAACATTAAAAGAAGGTAAAGAAGCTGAGTTTATGACAAAATCATGTTGATTTCAGGTGTTGCGAATCCAAGGCAAATTTGATCGATGCGAATTCCGTGGAATGCTCAAAAGGGCGGTTTCGCAGGTGCCGGAGAAGGCACTATTCTATGCAGAATAGAAGCACCATGAGTATGTTCCCATTCAATGTACTAATCCAGGCCAATAAGGCGGCGTATGTGGTAAGTTTGCCTGTGTGATGAGTAAGATGTTGTTTGAGCTCCCCGGTGTGGATGCGCTTGATGTGAATGTTGACAAGGTGCCTACCTGTCTATTACCCACTACCTCTTCCAAACTGGCTCCAGGAGACAGTTGGTCGTTGCTAGTGGGGACGGGGTGCACCGTCCTCGTGACGGTGCTAGGCTTAAAGAGTGGTTCCATCCTGTGTGGAACGGACTACGGTCCAGCCACCACCTCGTGTACGTCTGTTGTGTATTAGTTCCCAATTAGGCCGGAATGCTTCCGTTCTGCTTGTTGAAGGAGTGTGGGCCGGCTCCGTTGATGAAACGAGGCTCCCATCCGCATGCCTACCGGTCTTATTCCTTCGGGTTTACACCGGATATGGGGTGTGTGGGTGGAACTGGGTGGTGCAGCGCAAGCTACCCATGGTCCGCTTTGTAGGTGTAGGCGTCCTGTGACTGTCCCCATGGATTTCACAGTGACAGGCAAATCCGGATACGGACGCCGCCAAATCATCTGGAATAATGTTCATCCGGCTCCTTAAGGCGCCTCCTTCTGGCCTTTGTTACTTGATATGCCTTTTCATAGATTCAAGGAGATACCTACAGCAGTACTAGTATTCAGTCGCAGGTGTCTATTACAGGAAGTTGGGTATGTCACTTTAACAATGCCACCTACCAGAACCTATTCATCGATCATATTCTGCTACTCGCACTGAAACCCAGGCTCCACGGTTCTACTCTCGCTTTCACAGCGAGAACCACCGACTCTACGAGGGCAGATTGCTTGCCTTTACATCAACTATCGGAAGATAATTTCAGCCGACCTTGTTGCAATTAGTTACTTAGGTAAAACAGAAAAAGTAACGGAACCTAGAATAGTCTAAACAAAGTGTTCACATACTTGTTTGGCCTATCTTTGTAATTTTGCATTCAGGCTAGCAGTTAATGCAGAGGAGAACAACAAACGCCTACGGATCAAGTCCCAAATGTTCTCATTCTATTTCTCATACTTCTTAGCGCAGTTTCTTTCAACTGAAATGCTTTGCAGTTTTTTCGACATTACATTAACAGCTGTCTAAAAGTCAACTTCAAGGCAAGATGAATTTGCTCATTGCCAGAGAGTAGCCATGTCCCTAAGTAATCAGTACGAACAGTTCATCAGAGTTGTCATCACGTTTTGAGTTAAAAAGTGCTGGAATCGCCTTGAAATGACATCCGCATAAAAGCAACTAAATTGCTCTCCTAACTATTTTGTACGGAACCAAAAGGTCCCAGTTAAGAGAAGAATGCTCTTTTTGATACGTTTTATCAGGCAATTACAATTAAGCTTAATATTAAGAAACCTATTGGCTGTGGAAAATGTAGCTAACTTGTAAAGACCACAAAATCTACATAACTCATTGGGGTAACACCGCGTATTATTGATCGGTCAGTCCGAGTAGGACGCTCGGACAAAGCATAGTTAACGATCCCTGGTCCACTGTCGTGTTTGATGGACAAGTCTCATCGTAAAGTGTTCGTGAGCAAGGTAAGATCAGTGCTTGCATGGGGGCTGTTTGTTTGTACAGTAAAAGTTTTAGTACCCTGACTGCAATGGCTTCAACAATCGTTAATACGTTTTTGTTAAACACTTTGGAGGAGTATTTCAGGTTGATATAGCTAACTTCGTAGGAATTATTCGTATGAATCTGGTTCAATAATATAGCTATTGATTTTTCGTAAAGGAACTTCCTATAGACGCATGGTAATCTTTGGCATTCCGTACGTACAAGCGCTTGCCGTTATATCCGATGTACCGTGAATTACAGGTGCAAGTGAATTAATGTAAGCTGACTGCTTCGGAACGGACAGCGAATCTATCATTTATGCATCTAAAAATAAGCGGTGCAATTTTGGCTAGTAAATTGAGGTTTACAGAAGACTAGTAGGTGGAGTGGAATGGTGTAGGTAGAAATTAACCACATCTAGACTCATTCAGACAGCCATCACACGCCCGAAAAAGCACGGTACACACGTTTCATCCTTTCGGGAATCGTCAGGATTGCGTATTCCATCGGACCCTGACAGGGCTCGAAGCCGCAACTAGACTGTTGCCAGTCCGTGGTTGAGACCACTGAGCTACGGGGGATGTCAACGACCATCGTAAATAACTTACTAGATGTGATATAGCTCCGCTAACTATCCACTGACTTACACGTTACTGCCGTGCAGAGGACAGGGCAGCCCCCTCACTAATTTGGGTTTGCTGCTGGGAATATCTGAGACATCGCCATAGAAAACATTATCCTCAAAACTAAAGTCATGGTTATAAGGATCTGTAAGGAAAACCTTTTGCTGGCATTGTACTGACAACACTGATAGATCCGGAAGTTGTGAATTGCTTTTTGATGAACTGGGTGTGATACTGATTATCCTGCTATGCACCCTTAAATGATCTGAGTTTCAATGCCCAAACATCTCACTGCTGCGGACGGTTCCACTGCGATAGGAATGACAGCGGACTTATGTTCATTCGTATTTCAGTGGCACAAAAACGCGAAAGTGCGTGTAATGGTGTATCCACCTCGCTTGGCGAAGACATGTTTCCAATCGACCCTTTATATCATGGGACAAGTGGCAGGTATAGGGAGCCCATGTTTCCGTACTTTTCGGTTCCATACGTAAGTCGCAATGACTGATGGGCAATGCTACTATTGTCTAGCAAACTGTCCCTATTGAGAGGACCAGAACATACGATGAGATTGTGCTCCACAAATCTGTGATGTAAAGCAATTGGAAAAATCGGGTTGATACATGGTCCATGCTTACAGTTCGCGATAATTATGTCTGTCAAAAGCGAGTCTCGGGAAAGCCTCTGGCAACCACATCTATGTGTCTTTAGTAAATTCTATCAAACAAGAGCTGTCCAGGGAAGGTATATCGTACTATCAGTTATTTCCGTTTATGCACTAAGACATCAACATCGTGCTTCTTTTCAATGAGGTAATCGCAGTTGAAAGGCAAAGCTGCTAGCAGCAAATGTTATTGAAGAGTGATTCCACTAGAAAGCGAATCAGCACATACACCCAAAACATTGTATAATTTTAAGCTCGTTGTTAACTTGAATATATCCGTTCAAATTTCGTGCCACGTCTTCGGAAACAGACCCATTTGATTCGGATCGTCGAGTTCTCTCCAACGGAATGAATCAGAAGTAATTCCAACAGCATGTAGGCACACCGCAAACGACGTCTTCTACAGCAGATTTCCCTCGGGCGCAACTAGTGGCATGGAAACCTGTTTCTGCCCAGGGCGGTCGTAGAGTTATAGATCCACATAACAATAATAAAACCAAACACGCTTGCAGTTGCGAACGGCGCTTCAATATATAGTTTCAGAAAGCAACTATCTATGATCTAATGTTAGCGTACTGCTGTTAGTGTAGAGGTTTGTATTCTCACAATACTAGTGTGCAACATTTATATACACATTTATATCAAAGAGGAAACTGAGCGGTAAGCTTTTGAAAAACAATTGGCTTTGATTAATTCATCATCATGTCGTTACAGTAATAGCGTTACATCGCAATATGTTAGACAGTTGTACGAAAAACCGTTTTCACATCGTATACAATGTACCACTACACATCCAGGGTCCTGGGTTGGACAAACCATCACACGTTCAGGTGCCCAGGTGAGCGCTACAAACAGAGTCGCGGTAGATAAAAATGCCTGGGGAACGTGCAATAAGATGATCAAAATAGCGGTTTCCCGTGGAAAGTTCTCAATTAATTTTCATGCGAAATGAGGGAAAATCACACCAAGCGAGTGCAGACCGATAAACAGCAGACTTGACACATTTTGGTTTTGTGCGAAGTGTAATACTGTCCCACTAGTTAAAAAGGTAATTGCACTGTCTCAGAAGTACGATAGGCGTGACGAGGTAGTAGAGAAGATGCTGGGCACCAAAATCGCTTTGGTAGGAACAAGGGTAGCAGAATGTCTGACACAGACCCCTACACCAAACTCCACTGCAAGCCAACTCAGCAACGAGGAATGCTACACTAATAAAGTTTTTCCTGAAAACACTGCCAATAATCTCAATCGCCCAAGCGTTTTTGAACACTTCACTTCCCAAAACCTATTTCCTTCCACCTGACTTCGCTGAAACTCAGGAAACAAGCAACTACTGGTGGCAGCTGGGTAATTGTTGCATCAAAGTGCACCCCAAAATCAGATGCTGCTATTTTCATTACCACGCCCATAACTAATAAGAAAGGCAACGCTGCTCGGACGCATAGCAAATCGCTCGGTCTTCTAACTACTGTCCATACTCCCAGGAGAGACACTCAGATGCAATTGGATGTTCTATCAATAATATGTACCAAGGTTCCTGAGTCAACATCAAATTCTTTGAAGGGGAAACAGGTGGATGATCTGAACCAATGGAATATCATAAGTAACCTCCTCGATATTCTGACTAACCGCTTCAGCTTGACAAGGCTTGCCCGCAATCCGAATTCCAAACATTATGGCGAAGCCAGGCTTCTTCGGGTTGTGCTAAACTCGGTAGCTGAGGTGGAAGTAACGTTGCTTTCGACTGCTCGTCTCCAGAACGAAAGCAGTTTGATCTGCGTCTTTCCAGACGTTCAATGGGGCGAGTTCAAGCGAGCCAGGCAGAGCTTAGAAGAGTTCCGGCTGAACACCGCTGCCAGAATCGTCTTTGTCCGCCGTGTCCTCCAAGTCCCAAGAGGACGGTGAATGCAAAGCAAAAGCTCACGACCTGGAGCCGTGGCGCTATATTCTTTATACCCTACTTCGGAATGACATGGTAATTGTTTCTCGCTCGAGGCTGCCAAGAGCAGAAAGCTACAAAGGGTGCTATCTAAGGATAGTTAAGTTTCTTCTACAAACTAGGCAGATAGAACTTGTGTTACTGGAACACTGGCATTCACTTCGAAACCTTGTCAACCGTGCTCCGGTTCAAAGCGTCCAGCACAACTGTCGTCCGACAAAGCACCACCACGGCAAGCGAAGGAAATAGTGATTTCCAAAATTCACACCGGAAGTAGTTCTGAAGGAAGTGCGGATTTGCCTGTGCGATCATGCAGCAATTCATTATGCAACGTACAAACTGAGTTGTCAGAGGGACTAATCACGATGCCCCTGAACCCAAGCTACTCGCAAATAACGCCACAAGAAACGAGTAGCGGCCGACCATACAACCATCGGCGCAACCATTTATTCTAGGCACAAGTGACTTAGGTTGCTGCTGAGAACCGAAACACTTTCCTGCATGTACACGAATCATCAAAGCCTCCTCAGCAAAATCATCGAGCTATGGTTGCGCCAGTCAAAAAACGCTTGGGATGGCATTTCCATAACCGAGACTTTGTTCCACTCAGGGATTGCGGATGCCGAGATCGCAATTTAGAGACTGTCCTTGTTCCGACACGATCGTTCCAGCAGCAGAGGTGACGTTAACCTATACCATCGTAATGGCTTACAATGCGAACTCCCAGATGATCCGGAAAGGCGAGTCCCCGATTCGCTATGGTGCGGTGTACGTCTCAAGCACAAAGACAACTGTTTCGTGGCAGTCGTATATCGCTCTCATAGTCCTCTCCAGAGATGGCTTCTCAGCTAATATCATCACTGAGGAAATGCTTAATCCCAAATACAACTACCTTCTTATCTCCGACGACTTTAACGTGCACGGCTTAAAAACATCGGCACCCGCAAGCGAAACATACAAGGCCGAACTGCAAGACCATGTCAGAAGTATCCCGCTCTACAAACATATCACCTCACTTACCAGATGCAACGATGGGAAGAAACTATTGGTACTTGCTCACGTGCTTACAATTGAGGAACTCATGGTCGGCAAGCCATTTCTAGACACCCCGGTAGGGCTAAACGATCATGTAAACAAACCTTGTAAATAGGTGCCTTACGATGGATATCCGGAGGAAAACACACGGAACCCACACGAACTATCATACAATAAAACATGATGAACGACCTAGTTTAGACAACCGATTGGACATTCTTGAAAGCTGGCTCACTTAACAGCACCTGGATTCATTTTGTTGGGCACTTCAGCAATCTAATCGCAACTGCTTCAGAAAGGAAGAGGGATCGCTCCACCAATCCCTCGTCTTTCATCAGAAGTAGAACCCACAAGCGCATGCAGCATGGCATACCTACAGAGCTCGTGCTAATCCCGTAACCTGGAGCGATTACATGACTCAGCTTGTCCGTGAGGACAAATTGAATAACTAACAACTTTTGGCCTGTAAATTTACTCCCAGCAAAAGGCTCCTACATGGACTTGTTAACACCACGCGGAAAGTGAAGTTCGATAGCCCCTTTTAACACTCCAGTCCGAGTGGCACAGAGTGCCGAGGAGGCGACCAAAGCTTACGGATTTAGCATTCCCCAACCTTCCAAGGAGACATCCGCCAGTGTTACATACGCACATTTTTAGCCCCAATTTCAGCACTCACCAACAGCGATTTTATTTCCACAGCTGGGCTAAAAATTGTTTTCACTACGCACCTACAGACCTCTCGCAATCGACCATATTCACCCTAGGATACTGAACGCAACAGCAAAAACGCTGGCCGGACCATTCTCGCCCTCCCTCCAAATGTGTTTGGATAAGCAAATTGTGCATACAATGTAGAAACATGGCTTAATCACTCCAATTTTCAAAAGCGGTAATGGATCAGAAGCCGTCAGCTATCCTCCAGTGGTCCGCCTACCTGTGCTCGCAAATGTGATGGTGGCAATCATTGTTAAGGCTTTAGTAGACTAGCTGGAACACCACATCATAGCACCCGAGCAACGCAGTTTCCGCTAACACTGTACATGAA
>CALYDF020004112.1:0-22180 GCA_944474145.2 Dicrocoelium dendriticum
TGATAAACACCAGGAATAAACGCGGTCCCAGCACTGAGCCTTGTGGGACACCACATTCCAATTCAATTGGGTTAGAAAGTGATCCCCTAACACGTACTTGAAGCTTTCGTTGGTAAAGGAAGTTGCCAATCCAACCAAGTACAGGATCTCCGATTCCGTAACTTTGTAGTCTTTGAAGTAGGATGCGGTGATCAAGACGGTCGAAAGCTTTGGAGAAGTCCAGATAGATGACGTCAACTCCGACCCCATCATCGGCCACTTCCGTCCAACTACCTCGTGCAATCAGTAGGTTGGCGGTGCATGACCGGTGTTGACGGAAGCCATGCTGTTCCGGTACCAAGATGTTGCATTTGTAGTACAATAAAGCCTCAGCAACGATTGCTTCCATCACCTTCGCGAGCACAGATAGGAGAGTCACTGGATGATAGTTTGCAGGAACTGAACGGCTACCGCCTTCAAAAATAGGGGTAATAATGCCACACTTCCACATAGTGGGGACTTGTTGTTCATCAAAGCACCTTTGGAAAAACTATGACAGTGGTTCAGCTAGGTTGTTGGCTACAGCCTTCAGTGCATTCGGGCGGATGTTGTCTGCTCCCGGAGAACTATGCACACGCAGTGAGAGTAACTTCCTCAGCACAATTTACAGGTTAAAAATTACATTTGTAAACAATGGTGTCGGTAATGTGCATGACGTTATGGGACGGGTAGAGGTTGCGATTTCAAAAATTGGGGCGTATTATAGCTGCAGGGCATTTGCTGCTTCTTCGGCGCTTTCTACTCTAGCGCCTGTCCTGAAAAGTGGAGGGATGACATGTTTTCCTTTACGAAGCCTATTGACATGCCTATATAGCAGTTTGTTGCTTGCCATGAATACTCTGGCTAGGCACTGTTGTTAAGTTACTTTGTGCTCACGGACAAGTGCAGTGCAATGGTTGCGAAGGGTCAGGAAATTGCCCCAATTCTCTGAGTCGGGGTTAATCTTGTAAGCACGCCATGCTTCATCCCTTAGCAACAGGCATTTTCGAGTCCTGGTCTTTAGAATTGAAGGCATTTTTGTGGGACGAAGGTGCTTGGTCTCTGATGCTCTGTTGACGATGTCGCCAAATCTATTAACGAACTCTGCCCAAACGTTATCAAGGAGACTTTTGCTTGAGAATTCCCAAGCAGCTGCGTCGGCGAGTTCTTTCAATACCTGGTAGCGTGTGATTATATGAGTTAGTTCCGAGTGTTCAGATGGATACTCTGCATAACACACATAGTTCAACGTTATTACTATATGGTCACTGAGACATAATGGACTATTCATCAATAACTTGTCAATCATGAGCTCTTCATTTGTGAGCACAAGGTCCAGTATGGACGGTTTGTTTGCTGTCCTGAATCTAGTGGGCGTGGTGACATGATTGTACAAAGGAATATTAGCGATCACTTCATGCAAGTCTGCTTTGAACTGCTCACTGGGCGATGCCGACACCTCCAGATTGTGTAGATTGAAGTCCCCGGAGATGAGAATGTGGCTGTACCGAGTGCGTGTTACTCTGTTTAGGCCACGGATCAAGCGAGAATCCATTTCCGGAGTGGATGTTGGGGGCGGTAAACGACAGCTATGAGACATGCGTCATTGTGTCATAGTCGGAGACGGCACCGGAGTGAGTCGGTAACGTGTGTTTCCATATCATCAACTATTGTAAATTGTAGGTCACTGCGGTAGTAGAGTAGGACCCCACCTCCTCTGCTGGGTCGGTCGTTTCGGATGAGTGACATTCCGGCTATCTCAACCTCAGCATCAGTCACCTCCTGGTGCAACCAAGTTTCGGTAATAGAAATTAGGTTCCAAGCATTTGCACCCTGACGTAGTCGAAGTTCGGTAATCTTACTGAGGAGTCCTTTGGCGTTAGTGTACATACATGAAAGTTTCTCAGATTTAAGCAATGTTTCGGTGGTTCTACGACTCACATATGAATTTTCGCCGACCAGTGAGTGGCCGGCGACTAATCGTTTTTTCGATGTGTACTGGTGAAGTGTTTAACGTCTTATTCATCGTCCGTGTTGCTAGTCCCGTGTCTAATGTTTGACGTATAGTGTAAGATGTCTGGTCAATATCATCTTCTACAGGTTGTATAGGCTCATTCGGTAGACTACTGGTGCACTGTTCTTTCATAGATCCCATTCCCTTTGGTTCTTTGAGTGACATACCATCTCTAGGAAACATATCGATGATTGTCTTCAGCCGAACCTCAGATGGTAGCCTGCAACGGAACATGTACAGGCTTTTTAACATCCATGCTACCGTATGTTTTAACTGAAGGACCACCTCTAACATTCTCGGGCCACTTCCTTTGTAGTTCGGTGAGGTACGCAGTCGTGACACGGATTTCGCTAACACATCATCCAAACAGAGTGTTTCACGAATATAACACCACTGTCCTTTATCATGGGTTGTTACTTCATGCTCATCACATGCTTCAGTTTCACGAACCCCTTGAAGAAGTATGGTTCTGGTTGAAGTTTCCTTCCGGTGGTCCTCTCAGGTGCGGTTAACTAGATAACGCTCGCCCCATGGGATATCTGGAAAGATACGGATGGAGCAACGTTCATTTCTGAGACTACCTGTCGACTGTAGTACTGATTCTACTTCATTGATGGAGTTCAGTACAACACGCAGAAGTCTCGGTTCTCCTAAATGTTTAGAGTTAGGGTGTCGTGTAATACGCATTACGTGTACAGGTTTCAGTACAACTCCGATTAGGTTACTGATAATATCCCACTGGTTAAGGTCATCCAACTACCTGCCTCTTATCGATGTCGACTTTGATTCTGCGATTTTGGAACACAGTACGCTCAGTACAGGTAGCTGTTTCTTTACATCTTTCGGCATATCGCGGTTAGTGATTGTAGTCCTCGGAGATGTACCACAGGAAATCGGTGGTGCTTGCACTAGGAAAACTCCGCTACGCTCCTCATTTTCCGACCCAGTTGGGGGTGGTGTTAATTTTAAATGACGGCTCTTCTTAGAAGAAACCGTAACCCAACTTTCGCTCGTACCGGCTTACTCTTTTTCTACGCACTCCGTCGGGAGTTTGGAAGTAGCCTTACGTGTAGTTACTCCGATCGAACTGGGAGCCACTTTAGTCAAATGTGAGCTACGTGTGGTATTGGGACAGCTGTTGATGTTCTGGACTTTAGGTGTCGTGTTGCTTACGGTGTTATTAACAGTTCTTCGCGGGTTAGGAGCAGCAACCAAGTGGGACGATTGGGTTGCACAGTCCGCCATGCTTACCCCAACCGTAGTGATTTTCGCGGTCACCATTTCCCCAAACTTGGCTAGTAGCTGGTCATACTTCTGAGATAATAGGAGCACGCTTTTTATCAGCAGGATCGCTATGCATTCCACACAGAACCATAGCGAGTGTGATTTGTTTAATAACTTGGTCTGACTAGGTTTAACTCGGAGGCGTCTCGCATGGAAGAACTTGCAACAGTTACGGCACAAAACGCCCCCGTTAACAAGTTTGGAACATGATCCACATAGGTCTTTAGTCTCTGGCACACTGGGCATCATACTTGTTGAGCAAATGTTACTAACCATTTGAATGAGTCACCGTCTATGGTAAAAAGTCGTTCCGTTATTGACATTGTCGGTAAGGTCACCAAGTTCACGTTGCAGTTGTGTGCTTGTAGACTGTCCTCTCTGGTGTGCCAGTCGAATGTGTCGGCTTGAACATTGGGCAGAATACAAGAAGGTGTGATTGAGAATTTTCGTGGTTAAGCCTATGGATAGCGCCGGGTGAATTTGCTTTGAGACCTGTAGCTGCACCAAGTAATGTTGGATTTGAGCGAATGACAGTTCGTTCGAAAGCCGTTGCAATGATCTATCGAGTGAGACCACACGATGTCCCTTTGTATTATTCACCCACTATATTACCTGATTCCTAAACGGTGAATAACTCTCTCTCCTCTGGTAATTTCGTCCCTTTAACGTCCGGCAACTTAGCCACACAGTGCCTCACCACTAGCCACATGGCCTTTCATCATCGCTTCTGCAACCCGGACCTCGGTTCAAGCAAGCAACACTAAATATGCGTAATTTACTGCAGACCGGACAAAAAGCGGGACTGGCGTGCAGCTTGGAATCCCTTGCAATTGATGTCTGCTTCCTGACTGAGACACGACTTCAGGAACCCAACACAGTCTACCAGCTATTTTCATCAATACATCCCCACACACATTTTCATCTCCACCTTTCTAGTAACGCTGAGTCTGCAGCTTCTTGGCAAGCAGGTGTTGGCATTGTGCTCAGTGCTAAAGCTAAGGCCGCCCGCCTTGAGTGAATTCCAATTAACGGTCGTCTCTGTGCTGTTATGCTCCGTGGCTCCTGCAAGGTTAGCAAATATCGAGCCGATAAGCGTGCTCTTTTCGTGATCTGCGCCTATGCCTCACTGACTGCAGCTCGGATACATTTAAGGACCAGTTTTTTCAAAATCATCAAGAGCTGCTCCTTAGGGCACGTAAAACGGACATCCTCATTATGGTCGGCTGCTTCTATCTGATTGCCACCTCGAGAGACCACATGGATATGACGATGTTCCCTCTGACAACGGAGTAAGATTGCTCAGTCTGTGTGACGATCACCAACTTCTCCTATCCAGTATGAGCTTTCGTCACCCTGGGCAACATTTGGCCACCTGGCATCCTCCATCATCAACCCAGCGCTGGTCTAAAATTGACCACATTGTCATAATTCGAACGTGACGTGGGATCATACACGACTGCCGATCATACTAGTCTCGTTGTGTAGAAACCAATTATGCAATGGTGTGTGCGACAGTTTATATGCGCTTCAGTGACTCCCAAGGGCCGAACAAACCCGACTGAACTTTTGCCAGTTGGAAGTTTCTGCAGTACAAACAGAGTAGCAAGAGAGGCTTCCTAAAGACGCTGCCCCCTTCTTTTCTCTGGATACTGACCAGGACTGTTCATGCTTGCAAAACGCAACACTGCCCGCAGGTTTGTCCAGCTGCGGCCTCGTCCGATGCACAGCTAATTGCTAGGTCTCCGCAATATCCTCCAAACATCTAGATTATCGAAGCCCGCTTCCCGCTGGCACGGGACACAGCGAACTCCGTCAGTCCATCTTTTTAAAACTGAAAGTAAGCCTTAGCTCTAACCGTGAATCCTGGTGGTCAAGGTATGTTGCTGAGGTGGAGGCCATTGCATCGGTTGGAAGCTGCCACAGTGTGTTTCACCTAATCAAGACCACCGGTTGCAATTCACACGCCATCAGTCAGACAAGCTGTGAGTTAGACGGCACAAATTTCACCAGCCTACAGCATCGACTGGAGCTCTGGGCAGAGCACTTCGCACTAAAATTTAACTACCCAGCACCTTCCTCTGTGACATTTCCATCTCCATCAGATGATGTTTGGCCTGTTCCCAGTGACGCTCCTACCGAAGTAGAGATCCAAGTGTAATCCGGATCTTTGAAACGTTATTAAGCCCCCGGCCTCGACAGTCATCCTCCGGCTTTTTTCAAAGATAGCAGGGATGTGCTTGTCAACGAATGGCTCTCACTTTTCACCAAGCGTTGGACTTCTGGGAAGGCCTCCAACTCCTGGGGAGACTCAATCGTTGTCCAGCTTCACAAAACATGCCCGCGAAGATTGCGCTAATTACCGCGGAATCTCGCAGATCTCAGCTGCTTCCAAGATTATTGTGCCTTTTTTACTTCGCAGGCTTTACTCCACCAGAGAAAGTTTTCTCGAGACGAACAAGCCGGTTTTTGTTCAGGTCAAAGTTACGTTGATTAAATCTTCACGCGCTGACAACTTCTCGAGCTCCGCCACTTCCACCGTCACCCGACAATCGTAGTGTTCCTAGATATCCGCGCGGCATTCTACTCGGTAGACAGAGATGCTTAGTGGAATTGACTACTAAGGAGGGTTGTGTCCTAGAAGTTTGTTGCCATTCTGAGGGAACTGTACATTCACACGTCGGGTAAAATCAGGGTTTAGGACGAACTTTCTTCTCTGTTTGCTGCCACCAGCGGCGTTCGCCAAGGTTGCCCAAGCTCACCTTTCATCTGCAATTTTATCATCGAAGATATCTTGCAACCAGCGCTACAACGTGTCCCGAATTGTGGTGTTGAACTTCTCCCTCGCGCCAGAATCGCGGATCTTGACTACGCCGATGACACCGGTTTGCTGGGTGACGATCTACAAACCGTCCAAAACATTTTGAACCGCTTAGCGTTTGAGGCATGCAAGTATGGCTTGTATTTCACCTCAGCCAAAGGTAAAGCGCTATTTCAGGGTTAGCAGTGGACAAGGCCCGCGTGCACCATTGCTGGTCACATGCTGGAACAAGTGGATTGTTTCACTTATCTAGGGAGGTACATTACGGCTGGTGGCATTTCCGACGTTTTTTTCACGGCGCGTAGCAAAAGCCCGCCTTGTTTTCATCAAAATATGACACCTATTGTAACGAACAAATCACAGTCTGTCGGATTCTACTGAAGCATGCCACAGGTGCCGCATTTAATTCCTTTGTTTCCTTACCTGAACTTTCATCCAAATATTCACAGGTTCCCTCGTCACATACTCTATCGATTGTGCCTCAGCCCATCCATCGTAACCTCGTTCCGGACACATGTCCAGTGCCTGAGTAAGCTTTGGCTAGGCTCACCACCTACCCGCCGGTGTTCTAAGTGCATTGATCATTGGCTGATCGACTGACGATTGATCACTTCGTTGTGAACCACTGAATGACACTGGAACCGCTTCGCTTTGGTTTGCTTATCAGTTGACCGCTGCTGCTGTTTGGCCTAGATTGTCAACACGTTGCGTTTAGGAAACTAATTATTGTGTACATTTTGGTCTAGGTATTGTTTGAGGTTTGTTACTAAATTGTTGTCTACCCGTTTGTAAATACCACCGTAGCTCTTCCGGCGTTGACTTCTTGATTGATCCGGGTGCTAATTGTTGCTCAACTTCTAAGTCCGATTTTCGGTAACACTGGCGTCGTCCTGAGGTTAGTCTCAAACTCAAAGGCGGGCTTACAAGGCTTCCGTCCAAATGCTCCTGCTGTACGGCCGTTAGACCTGGCCTGCTCGCTCCAAAGACATGAGATGACTGTCAGTTACTGACAACCGTTGTCCGCGAAGGATCGCTCGTGTGTGGTGTCAATATCACATAAGCAATACGGAAGTGCTTGAACGAATGCTTGGAGCGAACAGCACCAGTCTTCAAAACATTGTTCTCCTACACCGCATACGTTGGCTCGGCCACGTACTGTGGATGCCAGCCTATCACCTTCCCCGGCTAGTGTTATTTGTGTTTCCCCGAATCGATTGGAAAACCTATCGCAGTGGACAACAAATGACGTGGAAAAGAAGCATGAAGAAAGCCGCCTCAAGCCTAGATCCAGTCAGAACAGCGCGCCTCCCAGGTTGGGAACCACGTGACCCCTGTGGTGGCAAACGTTGGATGTGATGGCACGTAACACACATCGGTGGCGCCAGTGTTGTTGTTTCATTTCATCTGTTGATTGCGCTTAAGTATATATATATATATATATATATATATATATATATATATATATATATATATATATATATATATATATATATATATATATATATATATATATATATATATATATATATATATATATCATATGCTCAAGTATTTTCTAAGCCATCCGCCCAAACGTATTAGCACGTTTTGCAATTGTTGTGGATTCCGACGAAATAAATGGCGTAAGAATAAGTGGATTTGGAACCACAAGTGTTTTACGCAGCAGTTTGTAAAATCATTCTGCGTTTCCTTTTTACCTTATGATCGGACCGGCTTTACCGAGCCATGCCTCATCTAGTTGAAAATATACCCATTTAATTTAATTTAAACTGTAGGGCGATACAAGCTATCTAGATTATTATCCATTTGTACCCTCCATTTCGGCCCTATAAGGAAGTCGCTGATGCAACGGTGCAGTGAGCAACCAACACCACACATCCCCAGCTCATGTAGGTCGGCCTCATGTTTCACCTTTTCGGGCGCTTCACAAAAAGCAGTGCAGATCGACAGATTGAGCTGGATTCACTGCTTGCAACCATTCATGCTTCGCCACGAACAAATAGGTGATGCGTGAGCGGACTTTTGTAAAACCGTGCTGTTCCAGCGTCACGAGGACTTTTTGTTTTCAGCGGTTGCAGCACATCTTACTGCATGATCTTATCGATCACTTTGTTTGAATCTGAGGACGAACAAATGAGCCGGCAATTGTTTACTTCGCATGGGTCACCACCCCTCAGGATCGACTTCACCACCGTGCAAGGTAACCTCGGACAGGGACTTGTTGAGTAGACCAGTCGCGGAAGGTGAGATGTTGGCCGATAGGGACTTGGGAATCAGCTGCTGGAGCCCGTCAGAACCGGCAGTGTTCGTCCCGTCAGGACTTGTAACGGTCTGGAGATTCTCCTGTATGCTTATGTGAAACTCTAAAATTACCATTTTATTGGACCCCCAGGCGTAAGATGCGGGTTGTTAAGCGGGTTGTTGAGTTCCATTTCTTGAGTCGAACACCGCCATTTTTGGCGCTCGTTGCAACCGCGACGAGCGAATTGTGCGCTACACTTATTCTGTCCCTTTAGCTATCAGCGTCAATGGTGTGGTTTTTATAGCTACGTCAGCAGGGAACCTTTCACTGTACAAAATGAGCTACCCTACAACTAGATCTACCTGTTTGAATCGCCACCTGGGCTCCTGCAAATAGTGGCGACTAGACTGCGTACATCTTCCACACCACACGCAAAGTCGTCGTATTCGTTTGCAGATTCACATCTCAAACTCGGTAGGGAAACCTTGCCATTTGTAAGTACGGAGGTGAAATGTGCCGTCAATGCGGACAGACGCTCAATGCCAAAAGTTAGTGGATGTACGTCAACACGCTCTAAAACAGATTGGTTAGCTGTAGTCCCCAAGTGTCGCTACACGTAAGTAAAAGTTTTCTTGGAGCCCGTCTTCAATGTATCTGCAAGTTACTCTTTGAACTGCCGATGCTTTTGTGCACTTGCGCTGTTAGATAAATTGCACTGACCTTTGTACACCATGTAATCGTCAGTGGAGTCATCCTGGAGGAATTTGTTTCAAAGCGACCCTTGTTGTTGAGCCAACAAACCATACTCCTTGACGGACCGGTGTGGCTGGTTTGGCCCTGATTTCAAGTATCTTAGGGGAATGAAGCGAACGCACAACTATTCCACACGCTTTTTCATGACTGGCCAATGGACATCAACAAATGGCAACCAACAATCAATTTGAGTTGCGGTTCCAGTTAGACCATGGCTGCTAGTTTTCCACTAATTGTGGTCGACTTATCGCGATCTGACTTCTTTCTGTTTTGAAGAGTTGGAAGAAGTGGATCCATTGTTTCACGTAATCTGGTCTTGTCCAAAAGTTGGCCGCGGCCAGTTCCGCAACTTTTTTCTGAAACGTTCATCGACAGTATATAATTTATTCGGTTTTCAGCTCACTATCGTGATTACCTCAGTTTATTCGCATGTGTGGTCTTCTTCTCCAACGGGCTAGTTGTTTTCAGACTAAATCGACAGATCCGGATCTGCCTATTTATTATCATACAATACATTACAGACTACACAGCTGCGAGAGCGCGGAACGAATGTTTTCAGGATACATAACCCATCTTTTTGACTACCTGTTCATCCATGTCGTACATCCTTTTACTTCAGTCATCCTCCGATGGCATTCCAGCTTCCCGCTCAAACATATGCTAGCTAGATATTGTTCTACTCAACTGAGATAACACAGATGTTTGGCAATACGAGGTCAACAGGCATGTGTAGTTGCTTCGACCACCGCAGAAACAGGATAGTATTCAAGTGAAACTTGTAACGATGACTTCTAGAAATACGTTTGACGGGAGTTGTACTTCATATGTAACTAACCACTGTTGTGTATATAGTAAATGCGTCCTTTTCAATGGATTCCATAACGAAAATTAAGTACTTCACTCCGCTCTGGAGTGGAGGATGAGCCACGTGATTTTGTCTATAATTAACATAAACACTCCTATCGCGTATTAATAAGTATTTAAAACCTTCAACGTGTTTCACATAAGTGGAATTCAATCCATCTCTTACTTTGCCTTACAAAGAAGTGGCTGTGCATGCGAGTAAGAAACTCCCATTCCAGCAGCAGTGTTTGTTTCTCTGCCACCTTTTCGCTCAAAGAGTAACAAACCTAGAATCTAACCATTGTTACTCTTGTCCGTAGTTAGATGGCGTCGCCCATGATGCTGGACATCCAAATGCTTAAATAACATTCAAAGACTTTTTACTGCGCGGTCGCGTACGAAGTACCTACGTACGAATATACGCACTGAACATTATGTCAAACGAAGGCCACCTTCCGAAATATCATGGCACTTAGAACAAATGTGCAGAATGCACTTTATTAAATGGAAAAGATTAAAAATTGTAACATATAAGCTAGCCTCCTAGTTTCAAATGCTATGGACATAGCGTGTAGTGAGTGAAAGCTATAGCCTGGAGGAAATTTACTACCATCCGCAAGGGTAGTAATCTGGGTGGCAGGGGAAGCTAGGCTGTGCTATATCCCATTTAGCTTGCAAATTATGTAGCCCAGCTGCCGTCCCTCATGGCTCAGTGAATTAGCTGCTGGCTAGTTGGCATCTGCCTCTAGCGGTCATCGGTACGATCCCCAGTATAGGACCGAGGGAATGCGCACCACTGCCTACTGGGCAAAATGCGTCCGGTGCTTTTCCGGATTGTGGCTATGTAGCTTGTGAGCTGCTGGGATGAAAAGATTAAAAATTGCAACTAAAGCCTTGCCAATCATAAGTACTATGAAAGGACACTGCTTCTTAGCAGCCTGGTATTAAATCGCTTTGTCTGCTTTCATTTTTACTAGACACAAGGGTGGACGACAGCGGTGAGTTGAGGTCAAAACTGAAAGCAGTTACTGTCTTGCTAGGCTAGTCTTGAGGACAACAGTGTATCTAATTTTATTTCTGACCACTTTGTAGCTGTTTCCACTTCACACTGGAAATGTCAGTACAGCATGTCACGATTGCTGGGTGGGCATAAAAGGCGTAGGCAGGTATCTTTTGGAACTACACAAAAACTGTCATGACAGGCGGTGAGCTAAGTCCTTACAAATTAAATACATCAATCATATATTCCCTTGCTTGCTATCAGTTATATTCTCGTAACAACGGTCATGAGAAATAGTCATGTCCTAAGCAGCTAAGTTGCAGTGGTGGGTTTCGGCATGGCCCTCTATCACTCCTGCACTCCACGAAATTGATTTTCGGGTATTGGAACACCCGCCGTTTGTCTTGGATTGCGACACGCAACTTTTAAAAGTTGTGTCAAACGCTGCTCGCGGAGCTCAATGGCCGAGTGACCTTGGAAAAAGCCGCTAAGCACTATGTACTGAGTTCTATTCCCAGCTTGGCTATTTCCGCCTGATGATTGCAAACTGAGACAAAATCCTCCTTCGGGCCGTGCAGGGACGATAGAGATGAACACCGAAACCTTCCAGTTCACTGTCGGTCCCAGTGAGCGCATTGGAGAAGACTGAGTTCAAAATCAACCGATGCCACAATTGATATTGCGTGTCGCAATCCAAGACCCAAGGCGGGTGCTTCAAAACCCGAAAAGCAATATCCAGTTTGCACATAAACTAGTCCTACAGGACGGTGTTGGAACTAAAGCTGTATACTGGATCTCCGAAGCAAGGATTTCCGCGGGTCAAAACACCGCGCAATAGGATAATGGTAATGCAGATGCAAGTCTTTAGGTAGCGTGGAAAGATGATATATTACAAACCGTTACAGCTGTTTGGGTTAGCAAGGTTGATAAAACTCTCTAAGGCCTTCAGTATATTATAGTGGAATGTCATGAAAGTCTAACAAATCGGTGACTCATCCAAAAGCGTTTGTCCCATCTCCACTCGGTGTGGTGCATGTCAACCGACCAATTGGAGTTAGCCGTGAGGAAAAAGGTGTGTATTGTTATCCAGTCTATCTAACAGGATGACGAAATGTAAAGGTAGCTTGTTTGCTTGTTTACGATAGCGTATTTGAATAATTACTGTATTCACTCACTAACCTGTGGCTTGGGGGGCTGCAACCTTCTCTCGATTAACAGTTGATCTATTCGTGAGTTTACTGCAGTATTTGCTGATCCTCAAGCGTGGAAGTGACTTAAAAAGCATAACAAGTTGTGCAGCAGACGAACTGCTACTGGAAGTCTGGAACGGCTCATCCGTTACAGTCGGCGCTATGCTCAATTCTTCTTTTGACAACACATCAACGGTTAGCCGATTGACGCTGGGCTGCGTCCAGTATGAGTCAACCGAGATGCCCTAAATGTATAGACACGAGGGGACGGATGACTACTGATAGCATACATCTTTAAATGTTGAACATTATTTTGAATTTAGAACATGAAATTTTCACTTACAGTGTAAATACAATTCTAAGCAATCGATATATAGTCACCATGACCACTAGGTTTAGAGAACGTGGCCGACGGACCCTTTCCTCAAAACGCGAGGTTGCTGCTCTGCAAAATGATGGTGTCGATTTTGCAATAGAGGCTGGGCTGGTTCCAAAATGATTGGATCGACAAGCAGTATTTTTCTGAAGGCTACTGTGAGCCCTGAAAGTTCATATTCCCCACTCTGATCAGTGCCTAATTGCGCTATCCAAGTCTAGAAAACTGTAAAAGCACAGTCTAGCTGAACTAGTAATCACACAACATCGGCCAACAATAAATCTCTAATGCTGGCGTCCCATCACACACCTGCAATAGCTGATAGTATTTTGTGTGCGTTAACTGTGACTGCTTGGAGACCTAATAATGGCACACCAGTAATTATGTGGCCTCAACCAGTATGCCGTCGTCTACTGAAGCTTAGCCGTGTCAGCCTAAGGAGTAAGCACTTGGAAATAAGGATTGCTGCGACTTTCAAGATGTAGTCGGGGCTAATTTTCCCTTCGGGCTTGCCAACTTTGAATTCTTCCAACATTCATAACACTTTACTCCTATATCTGACAGTTTTAAAGAATAAGGGGATGTTGCACTTAGTCTCTGACGAGTATTACATAAGCTGCGGAACTGGAGTAAATGTTATCCGACGCAATCGGATTTGTTAATTCACGAGTAGGTTCACAAAGTAGTCCAAGCTTGTGAACACTCTAATATTTTACTTTGTTGTATGTTCGGTCCAATCCCGTACCAAGTCGTCCATCGGAATCGTTAAGTATACATCGCAGCAATTTCACGCCCACCGATTTTAATTAAGAAACACGTGTTTCTTGCTTTTGTACCTCTTGTGATGACCATCCGATATAGAGTGTTCTGCGCCGACATTCCCATTGGTTTTTTGCACAATTGTTCCACTCAGATGTTTGTTGGTAGGTTTTGTCAGATATTGAAAGTTAGGAATTAAATCAGAGGTCAAATTGGTTATTTATTTTTCAACCCCTGAGCCTTCAATGTTTCTCCAAGTGACGTGGACACTGCTGTCAGTTTCATCATTCGTAAAATGCAGATCGAAATGATTTCAATTTTCGTTACTACTAGCTATTCCAGTGCGCTTACATATGACCAAATAGGATCAGAGTTAATAGGAAATAAAACGGAATTGAACTTTTGCGAAATACGCTGCATCAACACTGAGGGAAAACTGCCAAGTTTGAGCATGGGAACTCATGTGGTTTTAACAATCGTTTCCACAGACTTTCGTCTCAGTGACAAGCAGCTAGAAAACAATAAATATCGGGAGGGGTGGAATTCGCTGTTCATCCCATCAGACGGGCAGGAGAGTAGAATCCGAGCAAATGGTTAAAACGGACTGGGATAAGGAACGGCAGCCTCGCTGACCTGGTCGTTAGCAGTGAGTCAGTGAGGACGAAATTTCGTTGCTATGTGCTTTTTCTACTGGTGGTCGACAGGGCACGGATTCATTGCTAAGCCACTATCGAATAGTGGCAATAGTCCTAGGGCAATTGCTGATATTTATAAGGTAGCAGAAAGAATATATACACGATTTTGAAGAGTATTGTAGGTGGCAATACATCATTCACGGCTATATGTAGGTTCAGTGTTTGGCTGATTAAGTGTAGTTACGTATAATTAATTCAATTTCATTGTTAAACGGGCTTTTTACACGTAACAATAGCAAATCGTTATGCACTTCTCATTTACTTTTCCCTTATAGTAACTTGTCAAGTACAGATGATTACCGCGGTCTGGCTGAGGGAAGATAAACGAAATGGCATGATGTTGGTTTTAACTAGGATCATGGGTATATTCAACCACCAAAATTGTCATATTTCGGGTCGCTTATTATCAGTGAAACAGCGCTTATAAGCGGGCAACGTATAAGTTCAATGTTTTACTTAATATTTCGGTGAGGGCTTCTTATTTTAATTCTAAAGCACTTTTGAGCCTACTGAAACCACTGCTTAAGGTGCAGTTAGGTTCCATCGTTTAATAACATGTACTCCGTCTTCCTTGTCAACACGGAATTAAATTTGTTAGATTTCGTCCATCTAGTTAGATACGCACATGTTGTAGGCTAGAACAGTACAATTGGAATTGCCTTCGAAATGGCTGTATACCGATACGAACACAGCAGAACAAAAATCGGGGGAGTAAAGCAGGAGGGAAATCGAAACAGAAAAGAATTTCACACGGTGCACTTTGAATAGCATTTTGAAAATGTGAAACACTACGACTGCAATAGTGTTAATAGAGCCCTTAAAGACGGTAATATAAGTATGTGAATATTGAATACTCAGATTAGAGAGCAAGAAGATAAAAATGTGTGTTGTATTGTAGGTGGTTCGTGCACATCCGCTGAATCACGTCGCTAATTCCTGCGCGGTAGCAACATATTGCAGCTGCACTACATATTATCCTATACATGAAGTTCACAAAGTGGGCGCCGAGGAATCTTTTAAATGCCGACACCGATTTCGCCTCGACTACTGTCCTATGCAACCTGTTCCAATATTTCACCACTCGACGCTCGAAGCATAGAGGATGAGCGATGCGCTTTAAATCCGGTAGCACCAGTTTGTACCGGTGTCCGCGTGTGTTGCTTGGTGCACGAACGAGCAGCAGCGGCCTCAACATAATGAAGTGGCCCAGGCGCAAATCGGTGCATCCTTATAAGATCAGCTCGAAGACAACGATATGACAGGGTATACATCCCTAGTCTCCTACATCAGTCCTCCTAGAACAAGGCCAGTAAACTGGAGATGAGCCGCGTAGCTACATGCTGGACCCCTTCCAGTCTCTGCAACTCAAATATTATGATCGGACAATAGTCAGGTGAGCTGTACTCAAGCACCAGTCTTATCATGGAAGAGAACCTCATGCTGAGGTTGATATTGCATTCATGACGCTTCTTCAACTTAGTTGGGCTAAACCAACTTACACAATCACTAGATGGTTTTAACCTGGATAAAAGTCACTCCACTTTATTCGGTTTGTTCAATTCTATTATCCTGCAGCGTATGCTGTGTCAGTTTTGCTTGATTGCTATACATCGGATTCCACATTAGTTGTATGATATCCCCGCCGTGGCTGCGCTTGATGCGAACGTTGACAAGGTGCCGACCTGTCTAACACTAGCTCGATTACTGGATCCAGGAGATTGCCGGGGGCACGGGGTGCACCGACCTCGTGGCCGTTCTAGGCTCAAAGAGTGGTTCCGTACACCCAGTGTGGAGCAGAGTACGGCTCAGGCACCGCCTTGTGTACGTCTGGTATGCATGATCCCCTACCTAGGCAGACAAGAATGTTGTTGCTGCTGCTGCTGCTGCTGCTGTGAGTGTTGCTCATTTCGAATATCAGACCGCTCATACATCGCATAGTCTTCCTGTTTGTTCTACCTTCTACACGCAGTTGAAAGGCTACATTGACCGAAAATCAAAGCGCGCGTGTTTGTGTGTAATGGATTCCAAAGAACACTCTGATGACTCCTAGGATTGGTCGGCTATTCTCACGCATTATCACTTTAAAAGCCAAAGGTAGGGGGACGCGGCTCGCATGCAGTCATATCTGGTGGCAGGTTAGTGATCTGTAGTTCTTGTTTCGGAGTAGTGCTGCTAGAAGCGTTGTTTGTTGTGTACTGAGTATCCAGCACCGGCTTGCAGCTTTGAGTCCGTTGGGACCGCGTTAGCTCCAGGCCACCAAGCGCCACCAAGTGCTCCACATTGGTTCTTGAATTCGAGTGAAGAATTGAGTGTAGTGATCAACACTTATCCCTGAAGCCCAAGTACTCTACAACACTTCCTCGTTTTGGAGTGAAGTTTGAAATTTCGGGGTTAAAACCCAACAACTTTCGTTGCAAGTGTCCACACATTGGTTCTTTCGCGTAAAGTGAAAATTCCCGGCAGTTAAATGATTAGCAATTATCATGATGTTGGTACTTCATGTTCTGTTTCCCATGTTAATCATGAGAGTGCGTAGGGTTATACTACCCCGTTATTCACCCGTCATGCTGAACTTAGGTACGCTCATGAAAAAGCGGCTACTTACGAGCTTATAGGCTGAATCGCAAAGACGCCTCATCATCATCAGTATACACGTTAGCTGCAGACGGAAAATACCTCAGCTATCGTGCTGCAATACTAAAGGCAAGAAGAAAATAATGCAACAGTGAAACGCCGACTGAGTCCCCCTTAACGGATGGACACCGTTGCGGAGAGCCAACAGCTAGCTATCGTGCCGCAAAAGTTTTATTATGCTTAACGAGTGAGATCGTGATTAAAGGTGGATGCTAAGCAGGAGAGGGAGAGACAAAGAATCTCACAACACAAGCGCCATTGGGGTCGGCCAGTACGCCTTGAAAAGTAGGCCAGTACTGGGCAATGAGGGATTGTCCGCCTTTTTTGTTGTGTGGGTATACCCACCAATCGTATTGAGTGCTGCGATTCGACGCTGCAACTTTTGAAGTGCATTCACATGTCTGTAAATAAGGCTGGGGTTCGAACAGATTTGTTTTGTAAGCTCCAGTCTGTGTGATAACTTGTTTTCACGAACCAGCTGTACATATTAATTGCTCAGAGCTACGTACGCTGTCTCAATCTCCGCATCAAGATTATTTACGTGAAGGCGGCATATGTTCCCCCAACGCCATAACTCTTCATATTTGGCTTCCGATTAATAATGTTGGTTTCATGTGAGGGTGGAAGATTTTTGCTCCGATTGTGTACAGAACAAAATAAAGAGAAATACATTACATTTTTTCGGGCTCTGCATCGGTGTATTCGTCGTAGCGAATGAAATCAAAACATACAATTCTGTGATCATAGCATTTCGTTGTGTGCTTTTCGCAAAACACTTGGACATACATGACTGAGTGCACCCTAGAGATAGTCTTGGAGAAATGGATGAAAACCACCCCACTAGTCACCGGAGCATCGGAGCAAAAATATTCCACCATCACATAAAACCAACACTATTAATCAGAAGCCAAATGTGAAGAGTTATGGCCTTGGAAGAACACATGCGGCCTTCACACAAACAATCCTGATGCGGAGATTGAGACAGCGTACGTAGCTCTGAGCAATTAATATGTACAGCTGGTTCGTGAAAACAAGTTGTCACACAGACTGGAGCTTGCAAAACAAATCCGTTCGAACCACAGCCTTATTTACAGACATGTGAATGCGATTCAAAGGTTGCAGCACTCAGTACGATTGATGGGTATACCCACACAACAAAAAGGCGGACGACCCCTCGTTGCCCAGTACTGGCCTACTTTCCAAGGCGTACTAGCCTTAAACCTTATACTTGCTTCTTTCCCAACACCATCAATGTTATCCAGCAGCAAATTCATAGCAAAATTGGTTCTGATGAAGCTATCATCCTTGGATAACCTTCACGCTAAAGCACTGCAGGCCGCAGCCATTCATCTAGCCCAGCCAATTGCCGGATTCTTTCAGAGAATTCCTTTTGATCCTACCAATTACCGTCCGGTAACACTTCTCTCTGCACTTGCCAAAGTCATGGAAGCGATCATCGCTGACGTAATGATGGGCTACTAGAAAACGTAGGCAATGTATTATTAGGATGGGTTGGTAATTTTCTCCGTGAACAGCAGTTCTATGTTAGAGACCAAACATCTCTGCCCGACTCTAATCGAGTGGAGTGCGACGATCTTGTGAGAGCCATCACCTCAAAAATTTTACTTTTCCGGATGAGGTTAAAAGTTGGCCGGGGATCAAGGGTATGTACAACCACAAGATCCTCCATGTGCGATCTAGATGGGACCTGGCATTGACCGGTGAGGGATTCACTGCCATTAAATGTGGTCAAGTGACACATTATCCACATCTGCCATAGACAAGTCTATCTCTAGAATATTGGGGCATATGACCTGCAGACAAGCCCTCAGGAACTTGACATCGATGTGCTGGTGCAGGACGACTTCGATTATTCCAGACAGTCGGAATCCAAAAGGGGTAACCAGCACGTTGTTAGCTTGCGGATGGCATTTGAAAGTTTGGATTCATTCATCTTCTCTATGATGGTCCATGCCCACGTGCGTTAACACGTCGAGTGCGTAATCCAGGTTTGGCACGCTTGGCTAAACCGTGACCTTGCAGCGCTTGAAACTCACCATGGTCGAGCAGCGACTAACTACGCTCGGAGTGTTCAGTAGACACTACAGGTGGTTACGTGGAAACTTCATATTAGTCTACCAGAAACGGAACGACCCCACGTACACATGTTGCCACCTACTGCAACTCATCCCGAACACCAAGTTCACAGGCAATAGCCTGAAACTGAGTCAATAACACAGTCGACTTTTCATTAAGCCTGGACGAACCTCAGCACATAGCGACTCAGTGATTTCGCCATAAGTAGCCATACAAGGTTTCGGTACCTACACGGTTTATGTGCTCAACGACAGCCTGGACGTTAAGAATTCTATCCGACCGAACGCATCATTGGCACCATTTGCTAGAGGACCAGTTTGGTCGTTAACACATTTGTGAAAGAGGATAAGTATATTGTCAGAAATGTATTGGAACGAGCATCTGTGCTAGTGAAGGATATGTTCAAAATGTCCGCCTGCATTCTGCTTATAGCGCAGAAACCGCTTGATGCAATTGGCGAGCACTTTCACCAATGTATCCCTCGTGCTCGTGCGACATTCGTTCACAATATTTTCTTTCAATTGATCCAATGTACGCGGCCTTGTTTTGTACTCTAGCCGCTTCAGATGGCCTCATAGAGAAAAGTCCATGGGGTTCAAATCTGGTGGGCGAGCAGGCCACTCCATTGGTCCACGGCCTCCGATCCAATGGTGGCCATATTTGTCGGTGAGGTAAGCACGCATCGTTTTAGCAGAATGTGCAAGTACACCATACTGCTGTCACCAAATGGTACTGCATGCCCCTTCAGCCTCCAACTGGGGCAGCACAAATGTCTGCAGCATTTCCAAATACGAGGACGCTAGGAAAAGATAAGGCTTTAGTACTTCAAAACAACAACCTACCGGTCACATTTCCAGAGAAGAAATATGGGCCTAAGATTTTCTGGCTTGTTAATCCGGCCCAAAGCATCAGTTTCACACTGTGGTTCATACGTGATGAGGTAAATATTCGTCGGTTGCTGGTAGCCCAACAGTAATGTTTCATTGTTCCATGCCGACGAAACAATGCCTCATCTGTAAAGATAACAGAACGAATGTCCCCATGATCCAGAAACCAGCGGCAAAGTTCATGCCGCTTCTCCGGATCGAATGGGTTCAATACCTGCATTTGAAGTGCACGGAACCTCCAAAATTTTCGTTCCAGTAAAATCCGGTTTATCGCATATCTGGTCGTGTCACAGTGCTGTGCGATCCGACGAATGCTGAGATCGGGACTTTTTGACACTTCACTGACAACAGCGCAAGCTGATCAGTTGTCCGTCGTGATGCGATGCGGTCCGGTTCTCTTCATGTCACACACACTCTCAGTTTACTCGAACTTCTTCACTACTTTAAGCACGTACCGAGCGGTGACGGGACGCATTCCTGCGTTCATTGCATTGTATTTTCTAGAAGCTGATGCGGCATTTAAACCGCATTCACCGTATAGCCGAATAATCAACGCGCGCTGAGTAACAGGAACGTTACGTGATCCCGACTGCATTGTCTGCTCGTGCTCCACTACCTGTGATTCAGTAACATTGACAACCGTTGCAATGTCTAACCTCGTCCTCAGCTGAGCTGCCATCACGTGCGCACATGCACGTTGAAGTTTCGGTCGCCTAAGCCGACTTCGTCGCGTATCCTGCGAGACACACAGAGGTAACCATCGATCGCTCCAGAGCCTACGGTTGGCCATGGCCTTCACTCAGCGCGAAGTTACCTGACAGCCGGAAACACGTTGTGGCTCGCTCGCTGATCAACAGCCTCTTGTCGGTGTGTCTTTAGTGGTTACGCTTTTTCTCAGCTGAGCCCTGCACTACATCACTCGTCTGCCGAGAATGCCATACGTCCGCACCACTAAGGTGAGTGAGAAATTCAGTCTATGCACGCGCAGTAGCATGTCGCGAAGTTCGATAAACATTGGATGGCTATTGGATGTTGGGGACAACAACCGTAAATGACCGGCGTTCACCATAAGCCAGCCAAGGTAGGTAAATGAACGCTAATCGGCCTCCTTCCGTCAGACTAACCGTATGTCATCCACGGTAAGGCAACCTGCTGTCGCAGCCGTCACCTTCAACCCGATGTTTCAGTTAAAGTACCGAGCTTATACCACGTCACGATACATTGTTCCAACCTGGTCTCGGATGCTAGAACATACTACTGCTGCATCGAACCTTAAACCAGACGGCAAGCTAGTCTTTAGACCAAGGCGCGCGGTGCCCTGCGCAACCCAGTCCATAGTGGAAGCCGAGTTAAACCGACTACAATCTGAAGGGATAATCGAAATAGTTCACTATTCGGAATGAGCAGCACCTATCGTGGTGATAAGGAACGGAAACGGTTAAGTCCCTATTTGTGTTGATTTCTTGATAGGTTTGAATTCTGTGTTGGAAGATCATCGGTATCCCCTGCCGGTACCAGAAAACTTGTTCAGCAAACTCTGTGAGTGAAATGCTTCGCAAAACTTGACCTAACTGATGCGTATCTGCAAATCCCAATTGCACATCTATGCAGAACATTGCTGACAGCAAATACACACCTCGAACTTTTCAGTACAACCGGCTGCCGTTCGGAGTGAAAACCACATCGGCCCTTTTTCAACAAATAGTGGATACCCTGCTGAGCGATATTCCAAATACAGCAGTATACCTGGACGATGCGTTGATTATGGGCTCATATCCGCAGTGTTTGATACAGACGCTGGAGAGAACGCTTTCGCGTCTCAAAGAAGCTGGATTCAGGTTACGGACTGAAAAATTCGAGTTCCTATTAGAAAGTGTCAAATTTCTTGTTTTTTTCATCGACAAAAATGGCCGGCGCCAGGATCCCACCAATATTGAAGCCAACAAAGAGATGAAGCCTCCAGAAGACATTGCAGAGCTCTGCACGTTTCTTGGGCCTGTTAGCTGCTACAGCGCTTTCCTACCAAACCTTCACTAAAGCAGAGGATCGCTGAACCAGCTACTGACAAAAGCCAAGGGTTGGAAATGGATGAACGAGTGCCAGCAGTCTTTTGGTGCCGTCAAAGCAGCTCTCACTTCTGATCTACTTTTGGCACAATTCATTTCGAATTTCAAACTTATCGTTGCTACGGATGCTTCCAATTATGGTGTCGGTGCCGTTATTTTCCACGTTTTACCGCATGGAGGAGAGAAGGTTGTGGCGCACGCAGCACGGTCACTAACGACAGCTGCAAAGAACTATAGCCAGATAGAGTAAGAAGCGTTCGCGCTCGTTTCCGCAATGAAACGGTTCCATAAAATGATGTATGGCAGAGATTTCACGCTCCTGACTGACTACGAGCCACATCTGTCGATATTCGTTTCAAAGAAAGGAATTCCAGTTTTTACGGTAAACCGATTGCAACGATGTGCGACCATAATGTAGAGGGGCCGCTTCCAAGAATGGCTCTGGGGAGCTCTTCGGAGCTAGCTGAGAGCGGATCGCGAAAGACGGCTAGCGACGAGCCTGGG
>CALYDF020004115.1:0-22090 GCA_944474145.2 Dicrocoelium dendriticum
CGCTGCTGCCAGACATTCTGCAAATTGAAATGCAAACGTTTATCTATACTTGTCAGCTGAATTCCTACATAGACCACTTTATATTTAGTTGCACTAAACTTTCTCGATCAATTACGAACCCTACCTAGATCATATTAGAATAGGTTACACTATTCATGGCTACAATCACCCCCTGTACCTTTACACCACTGGCTAAACAGAAGATTCAAAACAATAACGCTTACAGGATCGTTAAGTTACGCTAGGAATTATCCCGGTCCAAACATTGGACCGTGTGGAGCACCGCATTCTACTTCCACCTGTTTGGATAGGGATCCTTGAACGCGAACATACGGTCTCCGCTGACATTGAACTTTGCAGATCCACGGTAGTACAGCACTTGCGAAGCAGGATGCGATGGATAAAGCCGTGGAAAACTTTGTATATCAACAATTCGAAGATGTCGAGAACAGCTGTGCAATCTGCCGATAACATATAACTACCGTACTATCGGTAGATTGGTGGTGTGTCACGTGCTGACGAAAGCGATGTTGCTTTGGTGCCATGACGTTGCATTTTCCCAGGTAGTCTACAAAAGCTTTGGCGACAACTGCTTCTATGGCCTTTGGGATCACAAGCAGTACAGGAAGTTGGCGATGGCTTTCAGTCTACGCAACTGTCGCCTTTAAACATTAAGGTAATAGAACTCTGATTCAGCATGCTTGGGATGTGTTCCTCATCCAAGGATCCACGGAAATACCAAGCGATGACTCGGCTAGCTTCGTGGCTGCAACCTCCAATGCATTCGAGTGGAGGTTATCTAATCTCGGGGAACTAAGAATATGCTATGAAAGGAAATCCTTGTGCATAAATGTTGAATTGCGAAAGGCATCCTTAAATCGTGGAGTCTGTAAGATGGATGCTGATATGCGACGCAGACAAACTGCGCGCTTGGCTTTCCGAGGGTATTGGAGCCCTAGAGCAATAGAGGCTGTTCTAGCAGATTGAGCCTAATGTCTTTTTTAATAAGTATAGGGATGGAAAGCTTTATTTTGCAGATGGATCAAAATTTTGCATAGCCTGTGAAAGGCATCCCTCTACCTTTATTACGACCACGGTCTCAAACATCAACGCAGCTTTTTGTTTCGTTTGGGCAAGTTCATCTCAATGCACAAAGTAGTTACAACCCGACAAACTTTTCTAGTTGTCTTCAGAAGGGCAAGTCATTTCCCCTAATTTGGCTGCCGTTTGTTGTAAATCGTTGGCTAATTTTAACCCAGTTCACTTGACCTAGTGCATATACGTATGTAGCTACGTGAGAAAGCTGTCTACAAGCTCCCTTGAAATTCGCTTGTTGTTTCAGATTTGCGTTCCTTCTAAACGTCAGCATCTGTGCCAAATAATCGCATTGA
This sequence comes from Dicrocoelium dendriticum, assembly GCA_944474145.2. NCBI lineage: Eukaryota > Metazoa > Platyhelminthes > Trematoda > Plagiorchiida > Dicrocoeliidae > Dicrocoelium > Dicrocoelium dendriticum. Next base: position 1,392 of record CALYDF020004115.1, read on the forward strand.
TTTGTGCACTCCTACTTTTCCCAGAATTTCTCTCGTCGGCCTCCAGGCAGCACATTCAGCTTACGTTCACTTGGATCATCCTCATTTGTTCCATCCTCTGACGCCTATTGCACAGAATTATTTCCCACATGTCACGATTCCAGTAATTCTAACTGTTGCACAGCTCTGGTGCTCAAACACACATGCACAACATTAGCACCTTTGAGTTACGTAACCAACTATGTTCGCTAGCGCCATGTAGACTCATACTCACTCATATGTACTTTTCTAATTTATGATCAATTGTGTGTTTATAATTAGCATCATATTTGTGCACATCCAACCTGTTATCTGCACAAGCCTACAAGCCACACATAAGCCGATAGATGAGCCAACCAATGTGCATCAGCAGTCGGGCACCCAAATAGGAGACCAAATTTTGGCCAACATTATGCATTTTATCAGTGCTGACCCCGAAATTTGCTGTGACCATCACAATCTGCAGGTGGTCGGGAAATTACTGCTATCAGTGCAAACACGGTTCAGCTTGGCGGTATACGCGCTTTAGCGAACTGCGGTAAATCCTCAATATTGGGATAACGAGTTCAAAATTCCGGTATCTATTCCTGTACCAGACTTCAAAGAGAAAGCTTTCATCCGGGCCATTTTGCAACTTCAGTTGTGTTCATGAATTCCTATCCACATTCACAACCTTAGGTGAAACTTCTTTCGATTCTTTGCCATTATACATATATATATTGGCAACTTATTATGCTTCGCCCTAACCACACTACCCGATATCACCCTTGAGCTTATCCGCCAGTCGAACGCTGTTATCCTCAGCTTAATTTTTCTCTTACTACGTTTGACTTTGACTGTAATACAATTGTTTCACATGTAATTCTAGGTAATCGGGTTAGCATCAATTTTAACCTGGGTTGCGCACCAGCATAACTGGTCTATGGCAAAACACTTTAGCTGTTAGTAGATTCGTTTTGTCGCACTCGCCATCTTGTGTTCCACCGTCAATCTTCCAATCGCCCCTTTCTGTGTACTTGTGGTCACTGAGCCTAACCTCTCCTCCTGAGCAGAGCCGTGAGATACCAGTAAACGGTGTACTTTCTACCTACACGTATGTCTTTGTTCGCACAGAAGCAGTGTGTCGTCATCTTACACCTTTAGTGTTATCTAACGAACTCTACATTAGAGCAGAATGGGCACCGAACCACGGTGTTCATCCACTGTTTCAAGGTTTCATCCTTAGAACACCTGCCTCCTACTTCACCTGATACAGCCACAGATCCAGTTTCCGCACTAGGCACCCTAGACCCCACTGTTACCCGTGACCCTTCGACAACTCAGACACAACTCTAGTTAACAGACCGACGCAGTAGAAGGTCATACGTCCGGTTCGTTTTTCAGCTTTTTTAAACCTTGTCTATTTTCCATTACATGCGCTGTTATCACCTTTCATGGTAATCTTGTGCTATATTCACTAATGTCTTTCAAAACGACGAAAAATCCAAGAATATTTTGAACTCCAACACGTATACTCTTTTCGTCGCATATACTTGCCTCGCCTTCCACATGGCATCATGCCGCCTGTCCCCGCCACATCCTACCTTCCACGAGTTTGACATTACAGAACATAAGCCACCCGGGAAACAGCGGCATCTCCTAGTCCGACTTCCTGAAGGCTCGTGCTCCATCACCTTGTCTCCGGTACACAGCCGTTACCCACTCTACAGGTGATCCTAACTGCTTGTCTAGCTCACGAACACTTTGATTCGTATTTCCAAAGACCATAACTGGAATTTTCTGTGAGAAGTGGCCGTCTTGACCGTAGACTGGAGTGCGGTGGGGTGGTGACTCCTCTTAAGCGCGTCAGGCCTGCGGAGGAAAAAGTGTCCTATCGGCACTTTTCCGAACCGGCCAGATTTGCAATTCAACCAATACGCTCTTTAACGGCTCACTGATGGTCCGCACCAGTCCATATGCAGCCAATAAATAACAAATAACATAGAAAACCTGAAACAACGAAATCTATGCGCCTACTTTCTCTCCAAGTACGCCCAGGCCAAATGCTACCCTACTCTCCCATCCTCAGTTTCCTCTCATCTGATCTCTTTATCTAAGGCTTCACTTACTCAGTCTTAAGAGGGGTGACCATGTTAGTGAGCAGGAGACATTTACGATTTCGGTATTTCGTGACATTGTATCTCCTTTTTGTTTGTACCCTCATATGGTTCATTTGTTTTGCTGACGCTACTTCCGGTTCACATACTCGCTGCGTGAGTGAATCTGCACGCTGCTTCCTACTCTTGCTAAACTGCTCTCCATTCTTTGTAGCTATGGTCAATACATGTTGGGTCCAGCCGTTCTGACTGTTCTCCATATTCTCGTACTCGGCACGTATTTTAAGTGTCACTGACGCGACTAGTATCTGAATGGCATCACACAGACCTCAACCACGTTATCCACTCTAACTTGTAACGCAGTTATAGCGCAAACATGATGGGACATTGTTTAAATTTTATGTGCAGTCTAACCGTATTGAGTGTGGCGGAAAGTTCTTCTCACTCCAAGTACAGAAGCCGCGGAACGACCTACCACTTACGTCGCTTCCGCCGTTAATTTGGCAATACTTAAGACAAACGTGACGGTGCGTTGCGTCGTCGGGAATTCGTGTACATAACTCGTCTTCATAGGGCTGAAACACATGGCACGAAACATAATTTCTTGTATTCGAATCAAATGATTTTATACTTGTTATCATTCAAACGTCTTGGTGAATTCACCAGCACGTACGCAAAATTAAGGACAGACTTTTCCTTCATTGTTATATTTTTATATCAACCATCCTGCTGGACCTGTTAGGCGTTAGGTATTTAACACACTATATCCCCAAGTTTCATTGTTCCGTGGGATAAATTTTGCTTGATCCGAACCCATGGCTCTGTGTTTTTCATCCACAAAATATAGCCACCAATTCACCGATGAGGACTGCGACCCGCCCTGGCGGATTACTATTTGCGATATAGTTTGGTTCGTTCTCAATTAGAAATCGCATTTTGAAATTGCGTGGTAGGAGGTTGCCCACTCCCGAGCTATGAAGTCACACCTTTCAGCTGCCTTGGATATGCTTGGTAAGAGCATTTAGAGCGTATGGAATTTGGTGACCAGCAAAGTGGGTAAGGCTAGACGGAAGTATCACACTTTAGTGTAAAACTCGTGCATGAAATGCAGCGGTTTGTCCATGCAACTTCCACCGAACTCCACGCAACTAAGCCTATCTGTGTCCGCATTCGAGGGATCTCGCAAAATTGTGGGACTACCCCAAGGTCGGTGATTTTCCCTCTGTTTTGTAAGCACTATTCCATGAAAAGTACAGGAGCTAAGGTCAATTAATGGTTTAAATCATGGACGTTGTCACATTGGTTGCTGTCCTGCGCTCTCCATAGTAATAATACGCAGTCCGTTGGACCATGATCCGGTTTCCATCGCAAAGTGCAGTCACCTATACTGGCTCCCAGCATGCACCTTGGGCCCAAAACCTAATTTAGTTTGCGAACAGGTCATGGTTCTGAACTACGCAATACTGGTAAATCGAAATGCTTGAACCGGCTATCAGCTACCTTACATAAACGGTAAGTTAAAGGTACTCAATGATTGTTGTGCAAAGCAAAATGCACAGTAACTGAGGAGAACTCTAATTAAAACCAGACCAAACAGAAATTTTTTAAATATTACTGTTCGGTCTTTTGACGTAAGCATAGTTGTCCTCACCGTTTTTGCGATTTCATCGTAAAAGCCTAGCGAATCAATGACGTTTGTCAAAAATAAAATAAAATAAAAACGGAAGTACTAATATGTGCATCTTTGCCACTGGCACAGGGTCAGAAGAAGGAGCAATAAAGCTGAAAATGACGAATTAATCATAAAAAATCAAACTGAGTTTTGGTGTCCTTTGTTTGCAATGATATATATTATGTGTACAACCGTATGAACATAAATGTTACAATGATTATGAACACACTAATTCCGTAAAATTCCACAGGACAGCATGCTTGTAGTTCGAAGTCATTTTGTAGTGACATCGTTCCCAACCTCTTGCTTAAATTGTCAATAATCCCTAGTCCCCTTATTACCTAAGACAAGAAATGGTAGAGCTGATCTCTACTGTCGGTGAAATATTTGCCCAAATGGCCGCAGTGCGACACAAACAACTACTACTTGCATACTCAAATTCATCCTCATGCCTAAAAAAGCCCGCCCTGTTTGCAGGAGAAGCATCATACATATTGAAGATATTGATTCCTGCATCCTGAAGAGCAATTTCATCAGTGCTATCTAAGCTTGGCGAATGAAATGAACTGCTCAGCACCGTTAGTTCATGCACCAGGCTCCAATGGCTCGGCCAAGTGTTACGCATGCCACCCACCGACTCCTGCGACGTGCGTTGTTTGCGCGCCGGGGATGTGGATGGAAGAAGAGGAGAGGTGGCCAAGCGATGACTTGGTCGAGAGGAATGAAGGCCCTCACTTCGAAGCTGGCCTCAGTTGGAGCGTCTCGTCTCCCTGGTTGGGGTCCGAAAATGATGAATACGTTTGTCTGCATACACTTTTTAATACGGTTAGGAGCAGACCTCAGTGGCGTCCGTGCTGAGTTTCTTTATCCCACCTCATCCTTCTTAGACTCCCCCTCCAACCGCGATCTCAGTATTTAGCATTTTATAATTTTACATAGTAAATTATTTTTTTCTGCTGCATTATAACCGGCAGGTAGCTTACCAGAACGCTGCCTATCCGTTACCGGTAACTCAGCTGGCTTGCACCTGTTGCAATTTATTCCCTTTTTTCAGGTATTGCGACACAGTAGCTGAGGTGTTTCCCACCTCTAGCTAAGGTGTACATGGTGTGTGTGTTACTTTGGTGCATTAAACATTTGCAACCTGAACAGAATGCTTTTGAACATGAAATTTTTAGTTTGTTTTAAGATCCTTAGAGCACTCATCTATGATAGGAACTAATAACTGTATAAAAGCCTAGAAATTCCAAGATTATGTGTCTCAGGCATCTGCACTAACGTTGTAGTATATGTTATAAAAGCATAAATGATTGATGGTACATTCTCGCCAACTTCGACTCAAATCGCGTACATTCTTGATCAGTTTGTTGCCTAGCTCGTGCCGTCTGCAAACTTCATAAAGCTCTTCGATTCTGTGCAAAATTCAGGTTTGCCTGACTGAATGGGGCCGACAAAAACTATGGGCAATATCAAGTCAAGTCAGGCCCAGTCAAAAACTGTTTTTATACACATTCGGCATGTGAATATTCAGCTATCACACTTATGATCCCAGAAATATATCAGAAAATAAACAATTACACAAAAGTACGAAAATCGGTTTGATAAATAACGGACAGGAAACGCGAAAGATAAGGGATGACAGACGAGCAGTAGGTCTGTTAGCGAGCGTAAATCAGCTTGTACTTCTGCCTAGTAGACGAAGTTGACAGCAAGTTAGATAAAGCGTTGTGAAGCGGATGATTAGTGTCAGCTAGCATGTTAGGTGCCAGTTTCTTATAATAATTGAGGTATGTAGAAAGAAATGTGTTTACCAAGATAGGCATCGGAATGTCGCTACATCGGGACAAGTGCCGTGAAGACCTAAAAATTAAATAAAAGTGCTTAGACAGAAGACCGGGGAAAATAATAGGAGAGCAGTACGTCCAGCAAAAAAGAACACGGGCACTGACAAATCGAAATATCAACTCACGAGGGACAAAGGAGACTCTAAGACGGTAGGCTAGAAAGACAACTTTTGGACTTTTGTGAAAGTTTCATTTACCTGAAGAGTCCAAGATAGACCATAGTTCAGTGCCACCCCTAGGTTCTTCACTAGTGGGTGGAGTGCAATCCATCGTCCTTAATAAACAGCTTGGCACACTGTACCTTGCTGCTTAGTGTAGCGAAAAAGGAATATAATGTCACTTTTATGCATTTGAAGTCGGGTTACGAGCTTCGGGCCAAATATGGAGGTCTTTCAGTTGGTCATGCAGCCTTTGAAGAATCGGCGGCTCGATGATTAATGCCCAGGACAACGTTGTCAGCATGTATTAATAAGGTCGCTTCTGTGGGAGCTGTCATTAAAATGACATAAGTAGAAAAGCGAAAAGATAACAGAATTACCACCTGAAGAACAACCGAGATGCTTATTGGGGAGGGGCATCTGCCACTGAGTCGGGTAGTTTGAGTGCATCCACCCAAATAATTACTAAGCATATGGACGATGGAGGGTGGCATTATTTTAATGTGTAGATCCTATAGCAGCAATTCGCGGTTTACACAACCGAATGCCTTGGCGTAATCAAAGAAGCGAATACGAGTTGATTTATTTCTGTTGTCAAGCTAAGATAGTACACAATGTACGAGGCAGGCCACTTCATCTAGAGTAGACCATGAACTGCGATAAGTGATTTGAAGAGGGTCAATGGTGCAAGTTTGGGACAGCATCAATAAAAGCATAATTTTCTCAAGAAGCTTCAAAGTAACAGAAGTGCAAGTGATAGGTCGATATTTATTGGACACTTTCCTCGGCACGGGTGTGATACTTACATTTCTCTAGCAGTCAAAGATTTTATATTGCTGCATACACATTTTGTATACAGACACAAGAAGCGTTACCAAATGTTAGCACATTCTTTAAGTACGATGGGAGATAACTTTTCCAAACCGCTGACTTTACCGGAACCTAGGTGATTTAGTAAATCATTCACAAACGCACGTTCTATGGGAAGCAAAAAGTTTAAGAACACCAGAACTTGGGAACATGTGGCTATCGTAGTACCACAGTTGCAGAACACCATGTTCAATTCCTCTACATTCGCGTTGAAACAGGGTGCAAGTCGAATAAATCCACTAAGCTGTTTCAGCATCCTCCACATCTCGCGACATCTACTATTCCCAAGAAAAGATTTAGTTAAGTCTACCTAGCTCCTGCTTGATACAAAGAGTAAGAGACATTACTGAGACGCCATCTTCTCCTTTATATGCTTCCTCCTTGAGTCGGCGCAGTCATTTCAGGTGGGAGAAAGACAAGTTATCAGCGTGGATGCAGCGTTTTCAAAGGGACGTAAATATCAACACAGAAATTCAGATAACTAGTCAAGTTGTCGTAATACTTTGATACATCAGCATTAAGGATCTAATCATTCCACGAAGCCGTTCGATAGTTTGTATAGAGCATTGCCTCCACCTGAACTTTACAACACTGCAACGAGTGATTTACTGTTGGCTTGTTTTGTTGTATGTTATGGGGAAATTGTGATTGTTGCATGATCAGAACTGTCAATTGGAGCCCGATTACACTCAGATAACCACACTGTATAATCAACAAACACCGGATCCAGAGTTGTTTCTCACCTGGTGGGTAATTTTACGATGTTTCGCAACCCCAGAGTTGTGATGAGTGGTATCACAACTGCTGAAATCTCCGACGAAGGCAGATAACAAACGGTAGATCTGTTCTATGACGGCTGCCGTAAATTTGTCGTACAAATTCTATGCTTCAAAGTTAGGACAGATGGGAGATATATAGAGGTTAGCCAACAATAGTGAGCGGTAGCCAATCAACTACCTCGGCTTGCATTGCATGATTAATTAGTTAATAAAATGTGAAGAAAAACAAATGAGGCCTTTGCTTGTAATAACCAATATGGTTTAGTGTAAATAAAGACTCATCCACCTCTGTATCGGTACGTACAAGGGCAGTCAACCCGATGAAAATGGATACTTCAACCGGTACGACAGCATTATCCACTTTTTCGAGGAGCCAGGTTTCTTGCAGCATAATGATGCCTAGCTGCGAAAATTTCTACCTAGATACTGTACTCAATACTTCATCTAATATTCGAACAAGCAGACTGATGCTGGCGCTAAGCAGTACAAGCACCCTCAGAGCTCCAAGTTCTTTCCTTCGAATAGTGACCCTCCCTCCAGCATGATGTTTGCGTACCGAATTGTACTAAATTTTTTAAATGCTATTCCATTTAATTTTATATAACGCTGCCGTTGGAAGAGGCATGATTCACGTGCGTAGAAACACATAACGATTTCAACGATCGCACGAATAAGTTAGCACGGCAGAGAAGTACTGAATTTAAAAAAGAACTCTTAAATCAATATAGCATCTAATAAGGTGTGTGGAAACATTCCACAGACAGGAATCATAGAGCACAGCGAAATTTGAAGGCCCCGCCGGCTTATTTAAACAATCCTAAAGATACCTTGACTTAAAACCCTTAGTGCCAGCCTACTATCTTCTGCATATTTGAGTCCTTTTGGCTTTATAACCTAGCTAGCATAATCCCACTTTAATGGGTTACTAAGATCGTTTACACCCGAAAGTGTAAACGGATTTGGTGGTGTTTGTCATGGGCTTGCAGTCAATAAACATTGTGCTAGGTTTACTGATGAGAGCAGTTTGTTGTTGGATATGCTCAAGCATCTCCACTACTGCTGTTTTATTTGCCAGCACTAGAGTGTATCTAATGCCGATTGTTTCGGAAGGCTAGCCCAATTCCCGAAACACACGATTGCTACGACTATAGTTGAAGTCCGAAGCTGAATTCTGCACATCCTGTTTATCATGCTTCTTCTGAAGGTTGTTTCTGATCTAACCTGCGAATTATGCACATTATACTAGAATCGCTGGGTACTGGTAGTCGCTAAAATAATTGGTATACAAATGTGGACCAGCATCAAATTCCTTGAATCTGTTTAGACCCTAGCGTAGTGAGCCAAACACATTGTCAACTTTCAGAATACACATGAAAACTGCCCAAATCTCATTGACCAGCTTGTAGGATATCCAGTGCAGCGAGTCGCAACTCTCCGTTTGTTGCCCTAGTGCACTAGTAGAAAAGACAATCATGTATATTATAATGGGACTTAATTAGACGCATACACACTACCGCAGCTACTGCGCTATCTCCGTGTGAAGTGGATGGACGGCCCTTACTCCGAGTATCTAGACGAAGTGCATGTATTGCAGATAGTTAGTTCGTTTAAGTCAAGGTTTAAATAGTTTTGTGATATTTTATCTACCTTGGATGATATTGTAGGCTGCACCCAAAGGCCTAGTGAAATACACCAGCAGCAAACGTTGATTTACTTTGCAAATTAGATGATGGCTTGGATTAGTCGCCAAATATCTGACTGTTCACTGTAGTCAAACATCCAGGATGTTTTGTATAACTATGTTGTTTAATAGTTTGTGCATCTGATGGACATAATCCGCAACGTGATGTACCCGTGTATCAGTCCAATTTATTCCCCCAATGTGTGCGCTGTGTCAGTTTCAGGTTTCAGATCCCGCAATACATTTCAATTCTAAGTTTGTTCTATGAACTACTTTAGATTTGAAACTTGTAAGTAGAATCCGTAATTGGAAGCAGGCCAACTGAGCGATCTATTGAATCTGGATCTATGAAACTGTCCAGAAAGTTTAAACAGCAAAATCCATCTCATAGGCGGGCTAAGTTAACTTAAGTTTTCACAATACTACATACTGTATGCCATAACCCTGAAATGGCAATTACTGATCAGTTATGTTCAGATTATGTCATGCCTCCATGCTTGCAAAACTCATGGTAGTTGGGAGTTTAAACTCCCGAATACATATGAAGTAAAAAGCTGTGTGGGTTCATAAATAATTTAGTAAAATTTCTACAATATGGATCCCAGTGATTTGCGCAACTGTTTCTAATAGCTTAGCAAGTTCTTAAAAAAATACGTATTTAGAGAGTAGGAGTGCCGGTCATGCACCGCTCCTGGTTCGCCGTGCTACGAACCGAAGTTTTTCTCAATACACGATAGGATTATGATTCCTAAATATATCTCTACAAGGCTTCCGAAACGATTTTCACAACTGCCATTGCCACTGGATGTTCACGGACATTTTGGCCAACATGTAGATGCAGGTAAAGGATAAAAATAAACGCGCATCCAATATTAAGCCAGGTTACCCTGATGACGCGGTTACTTGTGAGCCTGAAACAAAATGTGCGATGCTCTAATTAATTATGACCCTCATTACCGCTAGTAATGTAACGTGTATGGCAAGGCCAATGCTTTAATCGATTCAATTGCTTTTGCACAACGTTTTACTTTCTACTCCAACAAGGAGACCTGAAACAAATCCAACCTTAAAGCAGTCTTGTCCCTGATGCGCCACGGCACTTGCGGTGTTGTTTGCAATATTGTGCGGAATACTTAAAACTCAGATAATTACTGGTAAGCTGATCACGTCCAGTTCCTGTGTCATCAATAGTCTTACGATGGAAGACGTTTTGAACCATGACTTCTACGGTGAAGGAATGGGCTAATCTGGCCTGTGTTTAAACGCAAAACCGTCCGTAACCCAACCGGGCTGCTTGTTCAGATACGCAAGCAACTTTGTCGAGATATATGACTTACGGGTCCCAGGCCAGTTGACAGAGCATGATTTCCAAAGTAGTGTTGCATCGCCTTGTCTTAGTTTTCTCACGACAGTCGTCGTGAACCAACCGAGGCCTACTTTGTCTGTCCAGACGGAGTAATTGTCAGGCAACTGCTCCTACGGACGTTGAAAATCTTTAATTCTCATTGCAACTCAGATTAGTTTGATAGTAAGCTGGTATTGGATAATGGTGCTGATGGAATAGCGTACAGTATCTACATTTGCCAGCTTTCATCATTTTACTGTGCTTTTCAAACTGCTGCACAAAACTATCGGCTATAAATCGCCAAGTGGTTTCGCGTTATGATTGTGTCATTTGATGTGTGACAAAGGTAGAGTTCATCAAAAGCTTTACTTCGAACTACCCTAACATTGTTTATCCAATTTATCCGTGATCTCCCCAACTGAACATTCGATCGTTGTCTGTTACTTTATGTAAGCGCCATGACAACTCTAATCACTACGAAGCAATTAGACTTTGGCTGCTTGATAGGTTTTTGATTATGGAGGATAATATCTAGTCAATTCATTGCTTACTTGGGCTGCAATGTTTACATGGATAGTGACCGTTTATTGATGCCGAACGATCAGTTTGTACCTACTTCATCACCGGTGTAGGGATGGATAACTGGGAAATGGGCCGAATGAAAATTGGTTGAAAGTAACCAGACTTTCGCTTGAGAACTTACATACTGTGGAATCAAATACCAATCGTAATGCATTGGTGCAAATAAGGCTTGGAGAGTTTAGTTACTTTACTGAATTCGGATATTACTCTTATATACTCAGAACTATCCTCAAGGTTCTATCTTATTGAGCCCTTACCAATTTCCGTCAGCCCTGATGGTAACAACAAGCAAAACCACAACAGCTTTAGCTTCGTTTAGTCCAATGTGGATCCTACGGTTTGCTACTACAAGTTTCGTTTGGCTACTTAATGAGGACAATCGGTGAATGAGTATAAAACTAACCTATCATGAACCTCAAGTGCTGTACATGTCAACTACACATATTTGATCTATTCTTTACATACTGAAATAGTTAGCACGGCAGCTTTCACACTAAAAAATTATTCATTAGGCCTTATATTCGCTGATGACATACTACCAGCTTATGTTGATATTAGGGAATATTATCCTGGTGGCGACCACATTTGGACCACCTTTTCCTTCAGGAGCCACAACTGACGCTCAGCAAAGGCCACAACAAAATCACCGGAAATTTTCAAGCATTATAAAACAACCGAGCGAGAATTATTTAGTGCTGGCTACCCACAAGCCGCTGCCGATGTCCACAAAACAACCATAATCTATGTGTTAAAAAGCCATCTTCTACTAAGCTTTGATATTCCACCAAAGAAGTAGGGAAGCGTTTTCAGGCAAACACCCATACAAAGTAAAAATTTCTTACGGCATACCGCGAAACAAATAACTACCCACTTTTGGTACAGGACCAGGAATTTGTCCCAACTGCACAGCTGGTCCAGCATTTCAAAAGTATGAATGATGAAAGTCTTGCGATTAGTGTTGGGTATGCCTCTATGAACTAATCATGACCTGAAACCAGAGAAATATTAAGCAGAATCAGTGTAAAGTGTCACTCGTAGCAGTTACCTGCAAAACAGTTGATTACTTTTCCATCGGTGAAATAATTAGTCAATATTTCAACCTTCCTTTTATTATCTCTGCTGAACTTTCATGCTTCGATTTGCTGCAAGGCAGGGTCCGTCCACTTAATAGTGCGCAGTTTGAACCCCGTAAATGCGCAAAATCAAAATACACTAATTAGCATATTTTGGTGGACCGCTAGTCGCTGCAAAACTCAAACTGCTCGACTTAACCTTAAAAATTTTTTAATGCTCTGAATCTATCCATGAAGTGTCGCACCATACTAAGGCAGAAAAATGGTCATAGTTGTTCAGCAACATAAATAAGAAAGATCTAGTAAAAACATTATCGACTGGTGTCATTCAAATACTCTATAAAAATGCTAAAGTGATATGTCGGAACGAAAACATTTGAGTTTTCAGTATCTCCAGAACAAATGGACGATTTACTACACAACCTTTTGAATCTTGCGTTTTGTAGAACTTGTCATATTGGATTTCAAAGCTATCAAATTACCCCACATAATCATGGCATATTTACCATCGTTATTCACCTCAACATTTACATGGTCTTCGGTCAAGTTTCTCATGAGAAACTAATCTTTAAATTGGTTTCATGTGGGCTCGGAGAGCCCGCAGCCCCCTGATTTAACTCGTATATTGCAAATACATACTGTTGGCATCGTTTCAGGAACATAAATGTGAACTGACAGCTATCACTAATGGTGCAGCATAAGGCAATAGCCTTGGTCCGTTATTATTTGTATAGATTTTGGCGAGAAGCTAGTAGTAAGAAAATTCCGCGCATCATACTTCATTTAAACTATATCAGCTTCGTTTATATCTTTCGTCTTGAAGCCTTCAACATGACTATTACAGTGATCCAGCTCGACTACCATGCACCTAGACCCTGGTGCAAAATGCAAATAAAGCCAAACAAAAGTTGCAGAATACAGTCGAACCCGCTTCATTGCCCACAGGCTAGATATTTTAAAAGTGGGCAATAAAGCGGGTGTGCAATTAAGCGATATTGTCATTTTTCCATAAAGGAAATAACTATTGAATCACCGCACAGTTACCGCTTGAATTGTAACCCACTAAGAAGCATAAACTATGTACTTATAAATAAGGTCTACAAAAGGCGGTTATTCAGTAGTGCATAACATAAAATTTAAAAATATAGCCCAGGGCATCTTAGCTATGTAGCTATAGAACCTGAAGCTGCTCTATATTATTGCTGAATAAATAATCCAACGTCAGTTGTACATTATTTTCTGCTGCTACTCCAGTGACTTTTGCACTGAGAAGTGCAATTTGGACAAGAAATCATTGCCTAGCCCATGCAAAAGTCTGTAGCTATACAGATAATTCGCACAGTTATTTTCTCTTGAATTTGACACACGCTGATTACTGTTACTCACGGAGGCATCCGGCATCTCGTTCTCTGCGTCGTTGCCTTTTTTGTTCTAGTCTGTTCTTTAACATTTTACTGACGACTTCAACAATTATCAGATCTGAGGTACCTTCCACATCGTTCTCAACGGCAACGAACTCTTCTGCATGTGTGGCTTGGATTGCGCAAGCGCTGATTACGTCCTCAGCGATAATGGGGTCATCAGAAAGCACATCGGATGCCAGTCGACTGAATCCAACATGCTGAAAGCAAATTTGTTTGCACACGTAACCTGTCTCCAACTTTTGGAATGAACCAAATTGCATCGAGCACAGAAATATTGACTCTGACATCCGCCGCCGATCATGAGTCAGGTAACACGTTGTTTTCGCTGTGCTAAATATTTCGGTCCACAATTCCCTTACTGTAGTGGATTTTCAGACTAATAATGACACCTTGGTCCATGGGTTGTAGAATGCTGGTCGTGTTTGCCTGTAAAAATTCCAATTGAATTTTTCTCATGCCTTCTACCTGTGGATGCTCTGTGCAGTTATCCAAGAGCATCATAATTTTTCTGCCATTTTGGATTTGCCCCTTGTCTCATTCGAGTACGCAATCGGTGAAACATTCTTTCGTCATCCACGCACTTTTGCTATCTATGTACGTTACTGGAGTGTGTCCACACTCACGCCATTAACACATTGTGGTTTCTTGCTTTTTCCTATCAAAACCAGTTTTCTTTTGTCCTTGCCTAACATATTCGCGCAACGCAGAAGTATGATCCTATCCATGACTATTTTTGATCTGTTAAGCTAGTCGGCAGAAAAACATAAAAAGCCCTCTGTAGCTGCTCCGTTATAAAAATCTGTTTCGTCTGCATTGTATAAAATGTCATCGTAAAATGCATTCGAAAGTTGAAGCAGTTGGTCTTTCATCTATTTTTCATAGACTGCTCTGTCCGCAATACTCTTTACTTTATGCGCGCGATTACGCAATATTAGTTCTATTCTTCCGTCTTTACAAACATCCTTCCGTGGCAGCAAAGGTTTTTTCAAGTCATTTCCAGAATTACTCTGCATTTTTCTTCAGAAACGTGCCTGCAACTGCTTGGCTGTGCTCACGAACCGATGATACCCAATCTTTCAATGCAGTTTCACTTTCTTTACCATTTCCACAACGCTTCCTTCTTTTAAAAGCTTGCCGGAGTTCCTTTTCATTGCAAATCAACCTGGCTATGGTACGACGAGAAATGTACGAATCAAGTGACAACTTGGGCTGCGAGGTTTCTGGTGGTTCACTTTCAATTTTGTCCGTGGGCTTGCCCATAGACGCATGTGCATTTAGCTTGGTCGTGTAATGAATGACGAAAGTAACTTATTATGATCCGGCAATGACGTTGCCGAGATCTTTGTTCTTCTTGACTCGATCGGACTGGCTAGCTGTGGAGTGATGGTAATAAAAATAGTCGGAGCGAGGGCGTAAAATTGACAAAGCAACAAAAGCACAACCCACACAGCTGGGCAACTAAGCGGTGGGACAATTAGACAGTGAAAAGTTAGCATATTTATAGGAAAAGTATTTGTATTTCGAAAAACTGCGCAATAAAGTTAAGTGGACTATGAACTGGGTGAGCAATAAAGCAGGTTCCACTTTATTTTATAAACATAACATAACATCCGTCGGTCTGACTATTGATAGTAAACGGCGCATGTGAGATGAGAGGCTGCGATAGTCACTGTGGCTTCACTTCTCAGAACAAGGAGTTTAGATCACTACAAATTCTATGCATAATATAGTGTATTCCATAAGCTAGGAAATCACTCACTTACCAAACACTACATTATTGCCCGACGGTATATAGTAAGTAATACAGGAAAGATAACGGTAATTCATATAGGCAAGTGCAGTAAGCATATACCAAGCGCTTTTTATGCGCTTCATCGAAATTAGAATATTCCGAACAGTGGAGAAAACCCAGACTTTGTCCTATCTGGCCAGCATGTAAAAAGCCCAAAATAACCATCTTCAACTACTGGAGCAAAATACATGTACAAAAAGTTTTCAACTTTAGGTAAAGCGGCAATAATACGTTCAGTTTTCGAAAACAGAAGAAGTGAAAAGACTTTAATGGTAGATCATATATCCAAGGCCATTAGTCCCGAGAACCACTTCCTTTTTCGATGTAGAAAGCTATAGAACAAAGTATCAGCCGGAGAAAGTGAGTGCACTTCCAAGTAGGAAGTTTGCATAAGGGCTAACACATTCCCAAATCGACAAAACGCTACAAAACTATTAGGAAACTCCAGTATGAAAAGGTCAAACATACCAACATGGTTCATTATTTATGTAAGATAGCATTCGGTTTGTCATCATGACTCAGTCTCTCAAAAACATGAATGGCTTGCAAAGGAAAAGCCAACTGAGGACGCATTTCAATAAGTCTTCAGTACCTATGACGCTTCAACTCAGTCAGGCCGAACACCGCCAACAGTTATGTGCTAAAAGAGCGCGAAGCTAATCGCTTTCATTCCTTAACCTCACGGTTCATCCTCATTCGATTCGGCCAAGTTATTTTATAGTTGCGAGACTTCAGTGTTGTAAGGAAATGCTGACCGGTTAATGCACTTTCCACACTGCCTTTACACTCTCCGTTCCATAGCCATCCCTCTTGCTCTAACGTCATATGTGGCTAACCTGGTCGACAAACGATATTACTGAGTAGCTCTGGTTGATGCGCCATAAAATTACACCTATATGCTGCAAATGGTATTCACAGTGCTATCAAGTTTTCTATTCACGTCAACAAGCACACTTAAACTTTTGTATCCAAACCTTTGTATGCTGAAAACCTTAAGCTTTTTCCTTCTTCTCCTTCCTATGTTCCAATTAAACCGCGTATCTAAGTGGAAATTCAACAGAAATCAGACTCAGTCAGATAGCCATCGCGCACCAGGAAAAACACTGTCTGGCTGTTTTATTCTTTCGGGAATCGTCACCAATGCGCATTCCATCTTATCCCCATGGGACTCGAACCCGCAACTCGACTGTTGCCAGTCTGTGTTTGAGACCACTGAGCTACTGTGGAAGGTAGGGATCATAGTTAATTAGTTACCAGATATGATACTGTGCCGCTCACTATCAGTTCATCGTTAGGTGAGGATGTCAGCATCTGCTGCACGGGAGTGAGGTGCAAGTCAGCGGATACTTAGCGGTGCTAGTCCCTCTACTACACTTTTGTAATTACATAATTAGTAAGAAAAGATAAAACGCTGCGCAGGACAAATGTCACGGAATTAACCCCTGCCATGAATCAAATAACATCATGCAGACTACAACAAAGCTTGTGAGGACCGCATCACAGTTTCAAACGTGGAAACAAACCCTACATTATTTTGAACTTTCACCCAACCAACTAGGCGGAAAATAGGAGACCGACAAAAACCATTCGCTGATGAATTGTCCTACTTTACTTATGACTTCAACCAGAAATAAAATATCTGCGCACTATAATCTCACACTTTATTGGAATAGTCTTTTCTGAGAACGCGAAAAATAAGTTCATCTTTTCCTTTTTATTGACCAGAGGCCAACGAATTCACTTAAGAACCGACATAACTTGGGCTTTCTTCATCACCATGAGCTCATATTTGTGTCAAGTATCTGCACACGAAACGCAACATGCCTAATCATCGGTTCCAGGTAAATTGCAGTGGTGGAACTCCTAAAAGCGACAGCAAAGCAGAATGTTATTTATTATTAATAATAAAAGCAATATTTTATCAAATTATGCCCATATATAAGCTGTACACTGAGGAATCAGTGTCATACATATTAAAATTCGGTATGCTTATCAGCCCTAAAGCTATAGAATGCCCGGTGGCTTAGAAGAGATTTGTACATATGGGAATCAGTCTCAGTACGTGCAGATCGATACTGAAAAAACAATGGGAGGTCGGTCTCAATCAGTACTGCACATTGACACAACCTGCTACCATCATGCATGATCCAGTGA
The DNA here is from genome assembly GCA_944474145.2 of Dicrocoelium dendriticum. Classification (NCBI taxonomy): domain Eukaryota; kingdom Metazoa; phylum Platyhelminthes; class Trematoda; order Plagiorchiida; family Dicrocoeliidae; genus Dicrocoelium; species Dicrocoelium dendriticum. Next base: position 18,880 of record CALYDF020004115.1, read on the forward strand.
TTTACAGTATCTCAGAACTTACGAGTGCTGGATTATGCTCCTTAATACCGATGAGGCCAGGTGTTCGTCCAGCGATTAAACTGTAGTGTAGTTGTTGTGTAAGTGACTGCGGCTGTAAGGAACCCTCTTGAATAAGGAGAAGTAGTAAGTCACGAGGTATGTCACTCATACTTCTGAAAACACCAGTTGTTTCCAAACATGAATCACTGAAGTAAATCTAGGTGTACCTGTTTATGTAAAGCACCAAATATGGACTTTCAAACTGTCCTGAAAACACCAATTACACATAACTTATTTTTATATGAATGTTTAGGCTCGAAAGCATGTCCACCATCTCACCGCTTATATATTTGGATTTTATCATTCATGAATATATTAAGATAGTTTTGTTTCGTTATCCAGTATACTGTGGTAGCGACGTCATGAGTAGTGCAATCCAGGTACAACAGCACATTTACTATCAAGTAGCGTGTTAGCGATAGCTTATTTGTGACCAAGTTGGAAGGATGATGAACCAACAAACTAGCCTTAACTTTCGGGGATATTGTTATCATTTACTGTTCAGTTCGATACTTTTATGTTCAGGGAGAGGCAAGGGGAATCTGGACAACTCGATGTTGAAACTCTTAGGTATATTCTAACTTTGGCCTGTAACCCATAACATGGTAGAATTGAACAGAACAATTTTCAGTTCTATGCGTGCCACTTTCTGAACTAAAGGCAAATATGAAATAGAGTTCACTTTTAAGCTTGTTCACATAAATTTCAATTTAAGAGAACATTGTGATGCTTGTGATGGTTTATGAAATAAATGAAGGAGGGATCTGTGTCTTTCCAATGCTCTTTAGAAAAGACCTCCAGTTATTAACGCTTAGTAGATACGTGTAACTGTTGCTTTGGATTCTATATGGTGATTCTCATGTTAGCTGAACACAACTGCTATATTCGTTTTAGCTGTAACGACTAGAGTGGAACTAGAAATGCACATCCTGTGCACTTCTCGCAGAAGTCTCCTTGGAACGACGAGAAAATTTATTCAGTTCTCGAATTTCTCAGAGTTTTCGTAACCGGAAACCAAACTGTTAGAGGCACAACAGACAAACACGTTTGTCTGACTGGAGACAATTCGGGTGTGAAACCAGCTCACGAAGGATGCAAATATGGTGTCCCCTCTCGTTTTTCATGAACATTCGCAGTCAGTGCCGTTCCAAACAATTCCGTTTCGTATCGATTAGGTACATAGCACTGAAAGGCAAGTCTGACGATGTAGACCAATAGGTCCGCCTGCGTCAAACTGAACACAGTGTGACATTCGTGTCATTAGTTTGGTAACTACTAGACACTTCTGAACAGAAACTGGATTATAGGCAAGAAATGGACCGCAGATAGTTTGCACCGATTTTAAGCTGCAACTATAAGCTACGTTCATCGAATAATCAGATGTGCATTCTCAGGTAGAACCATGAGACCTTCTGATAATCGTATGTGAATCAGGTGAAACCCGACAATCTGCACGATTTCTCAGTCTGGTGGTGACTATACTACTTATTACTTTGTAAGTGCCCTCAGATTTGGTAGCAGGTTATAAATGCCATCCTAACATAATAACTATTAATGGTTCTTTCTTTAACCTACAAGCTAGTTTTTCATGTTATTAGGTGCTTCTTGGGATTTTCTCTGAGGGTGTTTTGTGACCACCTTTGATAACGTGACTGAAAAGTCTGTACCCGAAACAGTGCGTAGATTTGAGCTGTGATATCGATCGCACGAATTCATGGAACACATATCAGTTAGAGAATATCGTACACTTGTTAAGCCCTAACGTATCTTAGGGGCAAGCGAAACTTCAGATCGAACTGCATAAAGGTTGACTTCCCTTTGGTTCTGTCAAATGCTAATACTACCCGGCGTTTAATCTGCAAATTCACTGCTCTCTGGTCCGCGTAAATTAGTACAAAACTCTTTTGACATGAATTAGGTAGCCTAGTTGTCCTCACTCCAAGCGCAATGCAAATGAACATTTCGGGGTGAAAATAGCCACCTCTTTTCTTACCCTTAAATATAAACCCCCCGTCCAGCAGACATTTTTACGACTTTATAACTGAAGGAAAAACCGAAACATCTTCGCACTCAGAGCCTTGGCATGGCTACCATTGTGCGGTGTTGATTTCGTCGGTAAGCGTAGTTTGTTCATCTTCCCTACTTATCGAATAAAAGATCGGAGATCCGTCATTGAGAGTGCTATAGTGTGGTTCGCACCCAGATCACTATAATGCTTTCAGAACTGGACCGCGGGTTAGGTATTGGGCACATTCTTAGTGTCTCTAAAATTTTAATCGCCGCTGCATGTTTGCTTTGCTTGTTCAGTTTGAGGCATGTGTAGAGAATGGCCCCCAGATTCCATCGCTTAATAACGCTGTTACCAATTGGACGATTGAGAGTAGTGCCTGTGAACATGCACCAACTCCAGCCACTCAGTGCGCACCACCGCGAAAATGACGGAAAATTTGATAAAACACAAGTTCTGATCTCTCTGAGACAGTGAACAACAACTTGTGGTATCTGTGGTCAACCAAACTGCTCACCACACCTAGCGGAGGATTACCTACTTTTTCGTTTATCTTACTACTCCCATTTACTCAGTAATATGGTTAAAAACTAACGAATACCACGGTTAATTCGAGACCGTAACCTACCGCTCGGGAAACACGGACATTCCGCATGGTCATGTCACCAGGTTGCAATGCACTTAGGGCCGAAAATTCGACTTCCATGTCTGTTGCGTGATTGTCTATTGCAAGAAAACGATATGGTTGCACGTTGCGCAATGTGGTGGTCCGTAAATAAAGAAGGAAGAACGGTATTGAAGTGTAGGTTTGTGCAAAGCAGCAAACTACCTGAGTTCCGACTCAAGACGACGTACTCTAAGCATGCACAAGACGAGCATCTAAGCAAACTAGATTTTGACAACGGTTAGAATAACAATTCTGGTCTAGCCGCGGAAACCTCTGGTCAACTCCCATAAGTTACACCCAGAGATGATTGAGGGGCAGATTACGGGGTCGTTAGATTTACCGCAGATTCATTTGTCGTTGCTACAACCAAGAAACAACCTTTGGCCGACGTTTCACCGGTCGGCGTGACAAGTTAGAACAAGATACGTTCCCCGACTCAATACCTAGGCCACAGAGACATTTCTGCATGTACATCA
>CALYDF020004117.1:0-22037 GCA_944474145.2 Dicrocoelium dendriticum
AACAAAATTTAAGAGTACGAAGCTCAAACTTTGCTTTCAGGCCACCTCAATCTATAAGGAATCTTTGTGTTACCATTTAATTGACGTAGTAATAATTTATTTCCAGAATTAAGTACATAAACAAGAATCCAGTATACATATTTAACAACTAGAAATTCAACGTCAGCGTATAGTCAAAAATTATAAGTAGTCTACCTAAGTGTAGGTAGGAAAAGATTTCACAATGCATATATTTGTTTGATGATTTTTTAGTTGAGTTAAAACGCACGTAGGATTAAGCGAAGCGTTAACGTCGACAACTTGTCAATATTTCTTTACTATACGCAGTGACATAAGCTTAGAATTTCCCATGTTTCCACTATATATGTTTTGTGAAAATTGAGAGATTTTAATAGACACTGTATTTTACTTACAAAATTTCCTGTCAGTAAATTAGCACCTGTTTTGCAATATACAAATAATAAGCATTCGCATATATATGTAAATGTTTATACTTTAAATATTTGTACCTACATTTAGGATGACAGAAATGGTGCAATCATTATGAATAGTATATTGACGAAAAGGGACAAGTAATTTTTACAAAAAACACGGCTGTTCTATAATTATTGTTGCATGGTGAGGCAACTATAACGTTGCGCTTGCAACGTTATACGATATTTACATTTGCCATCTATTAAACTAAAATTACATTAATCAAACTTAACCAACCTACAAAGCGGATTTTGCAGTGCACAAGATTTACCCATATTGCTAAACCGTTAAGTCGTCTAGAATAATTAATTATATGAACATTTTGATGTAACTAAACTTTGGTACTTAAATTTAAAAGGATAAAGTAGTTGTAGGTATTCCTGACAACACAGACATTATATATAAAATATTTTGCCAAAAAGGTAATTCTTAAGCTGGATTTGATTCCCTTTACTTAGATTTAAAGGAAAATACCATTGCGCTTTCAATTTAATTTATATTGAGTTACCATCATTTTACTTTTTCTGGGTATACTACATCTTTATTTGTTTATTGTCGACTTTAATTCCTTGTTCCTTAGGATGCGATATATTACGAATTCTCGCATGAAGCATGTAGTTCTTGCCGGTAGTCAGTGACACGTATGCGTCATGCCAAATACGGGACAGTATAATAGATGGAGGAGACTGAATCCAATGTCTAGTTGCTGACTACAAAAATGGAAGACGGATCAACCAGAGTAAGAAACCGTGCAGCAAGTTACCAGATCGATTTGTATCAATGGATGAGCCCCGTTAAACCAGTGGTTGTTTTTCGGTTGAAACAAACGTAAAATCCAATTTTACAAAATACTGAATGGGCATGTATTCCGGTACAGCACAAGAGACCCATTATAAAAGACCGAAGGATGAAAGCATTTAATTTGATCGTTAGTGGGGGAAAACACAAATAGAGGATGTGTGCGAATAGTTGTTAGGGGTTGCACAAGTGCTTCCAAGATGGTGTGTGTAGCATAGTTTTGCTGTATTTGTTAGTATATATTTATGCGGATCGTGTTGATCAGTGCATAATTGGTGGACCACCGAGGCAAGCTGGTAAAACAGCAAAATAGCTGGCTAGTACAGAAAAAAGACTGAGAGAATATTCAATTCCGCTACGCGCTCGCCGGGGTTTTTGTGAGGTGTCACATACCGCACCGCCCTCATGTCCACGACCAAAGTCCCACGAAGGTAGCCTTGGTAGGCCCGGCTGTTGCGATTCTGCAAAGCAAAACTCAGAGGTGTGAAAAAGTGTTGGGGAAGTGGCTTGACACCCGAGCGGTACATGGTATGCGTGATAAAAGCAAACAAACATATTTACTTTTCCAAGATGTTTTGGTTATTTTGTCCAGTTTGCAAAAGTTTTGTGTATATATGGTGTGTATGGAAAACGTCGCTAAACAAACGTTAAGATTACTTTATCATCCAGTTATACTTTAGGTTTTAAAGTTAAAGTTTTCTTATATAATATGTTTAAAGCAGATGCACAGCCGACGAATTTGAGAGATGTACGCCCTTCCTACTTAATATATTTCTTCGGCATATCAAAATGATTACTGCAGCATACTTAGTTCATTCGATTACAAACTGCCTCCAGATTTGCATGTATTCAAACTGTATATGCTAGCTCACTCATTCAAATCAACTTAAATCTGTCAGAGTAAGATGAACTTAGTTAGGTGTTTAAGATGTTATTAGATGTTCTATAAGTAAGACACCAACAAGAAGCAACCACTGATTAATTTAAATCTACTGCACTGCAGTACTAATGAGATTTGTTTATCGGCCTTGAATACTACCATTGACATTAAGGCTCCTAATACTTTGACAAAGCTGGTCTGGAGGCCATTTATTTGTTCATATGGCCTGGATGAATTACCCGATGGGTAAATAAGTGGTTAAATATTATATACATTGTTAAAGGGAAGGTAATAATTGGTAGCTTATATGCTAAGTTTGCATGTTTTCACTCAGTTAATGACATAGCACCCGTTTTTCTATTGAAAAAGCATACATTAGTAAGTACTGATGGCTTTAGCAGTTTCATAATATGACAGTTGCCAAATTCTAGTAAATATGTTTGCTATTGTATAGTGTACTGAATACTGAATACTGGTTAGAAGCAGCGAGTAGGACTTACTCTGTTTTGCTGCACCGGTAGTCACTCTTGGACAAATACCCGTTATCTTGGGTTCCGCTCGATATATTTTGCTTCGGCAAATTGTTTGTCCAGGAAATTCTTGAATTCCGACACCAATATTGCCTCTACTACGTGCTGTGACAGGTCTTGCCATGTATTTACCACTCTGCGTTCTAAAAAGTGGTGGTGATTGACCCTTTTAGAATCCGGTACGATAAGTTTATACCGATGTCTCGTGTGCTGCTTGGTTTTCGCAGATGAAGCAGAGGTTTCAACTTAGGGTAATAACGAGAATATGCGGTGAGTCATGACGATATCAACCCTTATTCGACGTTAAGCTTTGGTGTAGAAGCCTAGTTTCTTACGCCGGTCTTGATACGGCACACCAAGTAAGTTGGGAATTAGCCTGATTGCTACATGTTGCATTCACCCATATTTTCTACCTCACCCCAGGTTATAGCACAATAAGAGAGATAGCCATACTGTAGCATTGGTCGTGTTATTGAGACGAAGAGGCGAATGCCAATCACTTCGGACCAAATGTTGAAGCTGCGCCTAAGCGCTCTAAATATACAAAGACAGTATTGGTAAATCCTATTCGTATTGTCCATGGAATTTAGGTCGCAGCGTGTGAGTACACAAAGGTCGCGCACAAAAGGCGCGGGATGCAGTAGTTGACCAGCCACGGTGTATGTTTGACTGTGCTCACACTTACCCAGCCTCATGAATTGCTACTTGACCGGGTTGATCAGAAGGTTGACCTCTGCGGACCACTTGGAGAGGCGATCGAGGCCCGGCTAAAGCAAAATCACAATCATTGGGTGTTCGAATTACTCCCCACACCTTCAAGTCATCTGCGAACAACGCACAATGAAATTGGAATAGCTGAGGCAAATTGTTTACATGGATAATTGACAAAATCGGCCTCAGTACGGTGCCTTGGGGCACGCCGCCGCTCCATAGATACCAGTTGGTTATATGGTTGTCAACCTGGACCCTTCAGATTCGAGCAAACAAAAATTACTGATCCGTTGATTTAGTGAAGCACCAACACCACATTCTTCAGCCCGTCGAGAAGCATTGCATGATTTGCCTTGTCAAAAGCCTTACTGAAGTCAATGCAAATGACGTCCACTGTTTTGCCTTGGTTCAGTGCTTTAATCATTCGTGCCTCGTCAACAGTAGGTTGGTGATGCACGAGCGAACTTGCACGAAATCATACTCTGCGAGCGTCAAGAGGCTTTTCCACTCGGGAAGCTGCATAAAGCTCTTTTTCAAGATCTTATTGAACGACTTCATCAAAACAGCCGTAAGGCAGATCGGCCGGTGATTATCTACTTTGCTTGGTTTACCACATTTCGGTATTGGCTTTACGACTGAGCATTTCCTGTCGCCCGGTACTAGACCAGCAGATAGTGACCTGTTAAATAGCTCAGTTACCGCAAGTGCAATGATGGTTGAGAGTTACTTGAGGATCAGTGGGTGGATTCCATCTAACCCAGCAGGCTCCATCCCCACAACATTTGCTAGAAGCTTGCGTACATCTCAATACTGCTGTCTAGGCTGTCAAGTTTAGCTGGAGCGGTACTCGTTGGACTCGTTACAGACACCGAATCACTTGTAAATATATAGGCGAAGTGCAACGCCAATGAGGACACACCATCGGTACTCGAGGTCAGAGGCTGTTCATTTGAGCCTTCTAACACTGGGACTTTGACTGCAGGCTTCCGGCGCCGCTTCACATATGCGAAGATTCTCTTGAGAGCAGTTTTTGCGGCGGGTGCCAACTCCACTTCGAAGCATTCTGCATTTTATGGTTTTCGTGTTTTTGCAGCGATTTCGCTGTACCTTGTGCATCTTGTAGTCCTCGTTAGAGCCAGATAACACGATTTTGTTCCATAGTAAGCGTCGTGGTTTGGCCAGTGTCTTGTAATTGTTTTCGAAACAACGTGGTTTGATTGGCCAAAATTTTCGATATTTTGGGGTTACAAAGCGGGCGCACAACGAATTCACTCCCAGTTTATTGATAGTCCAGATGGTTTTAATAGACAAATCCTGCGGTAAATACAGTTCTATCTGGCTCGCTGCTCGAATGAGGCCATTAAATCCTATTCTTATAGGATTTCTTTGACTTCTATAGACGACAGTTTCGCAGACGTTGACAAATTTTTGCCCTGCCTATAAATATGTGGTGCGCATTGCATGCTCAAGCACTTGCAGTTTTTGTGGAGAAACATGGTTTGCAACTCAACTTTTTTAGGAACAAGCGCCTCATATTAGTTTAGAAGCTCTATACCCCCTTTTTATTATGTTTGTCGTGTTTGGTAGAGCGGCATAAGAGGGGACGCATACGATAATTAACGATCATAATTGGCTACGAATTGCAAACATCCGTAGACTAGATTCGATATATAAAAACCTATTTAGAGCTCACATTTTGTGGGCTCTGTGTATTTGTACTTTGTGTTTAACAACTATATCTTCAGTGTCATTAAATAGGCGCTTTCTGGCACACTCTACCCGCATAAACGCGATACCAGACATACTGATTGTCATCTACGCACTGGATGAAGGACATTTTGTTGCTATCAATTGTTAGCAAGGTGCTTCCGAAATTTGATATTATAAAAGGTTCTGCATTTAAAAAGGGCAAAATGGTGGAAAGCTTCTGGTGCTTTCCCGTACTAGGCTGTGCTATGTAGCATATGAAGTAGCAGGATGAATACATTACGCAAATTACAAGTAAAACCCGTTACGGATGAATAACATAAATAGCCTAGTTACAAATGCTAAGGTTATAGCATCTAGTGAGAGGACGTCATCAAATCGCAGGCTAGCCACTGTCATTGACAATGCAAAACAGGTGGTGATATATCCCATTTTGATTGAAAATTATTTAGCTCAGCTAACATCCCCCATGGCTCAGTGGCTTAAGCTGCTGGCTAGTTGGAATCCGCTTCTAGCTGTCATGGGTTAGATCGCCAGTAGGGGACCAAGGGAATGCACATCACTGACGACTAACAATAGGGCAAACTAATCGGGTTCTTTTATTGGCTAGACTGTGATATGTAGCTGGGTGCGTTAATTATACAAAACACTATTCAACAAACGTCTTCCAAGTATTTGTGGATTGCTGAAACTTTAGTGTCTACTATGTGGTTTCATTGCTCTCTATGATCTCTACGCTGTGGTTCCCACTGACAGAAAATCAACCTGCTCGCATTGTCCTGAACACACGTTTATAAGCTATGTCTCAATCTAGCTTCCGTATCAGGCAGCCATTGGTCTTCACTCTGAGACTTGTTTTACGGTTTTGTCCCCGGCATATCCCTTCGTTTAAATATTTATTTCATTGTAATTAGATGTGTATAGTCAACTCTCCGCTACATCTGGTATTAACATGTTTGTTGAAGGGTAAGTTACATGTTTTCCTTGTCTAGTCAATTACACCATTCAATCATTTATGTGTAGGCTATGTTTGTTACATTGCCAAAACCGAGCACCGTTTTTGTTGGGTACCTCGTGTGGTCACATTTACAGAACGTTAGAGAGAGTGGGTGTCATCCTTTAAAATTATTTCCGTTTGCACTCTTATTGAAGTTTCCTTTCTCTTATAGAGCATTGCATGAATAACCGCAGACGAAATTGTTTATAACCCATGTGATCGTTAAATGATATTCCTTATTTTATCTCCTATATATCGCCGCATATTATGTAGCTGTTTCAATATCGATGCATGCTATTAGTACACATAACTATGGCTTAACTCTACTGCACTTAATATGTTGTTTTATTATTCTTCTGAAAGCGATGATTTTGGTTGGATGGTACGTGCACTTATGTCATGTGCATGTCAATAGTAAGACATCCACACCCCATCTTCCTTGTTATGATGGTGGAAATACGTTCACTAAAGAATGAAATGCGCCTTACATCGTTCAGTATATATGTAAATGCAACCGCATGCTTTTACCAACAAGAATATTGTTTTAATATGTATTTGTATTAAAGCGAATTAATAATAATTAATTAATATTACTTCACAAATTTGTTAACGTTAGCACAGCCAGATATGGGATATTAAATGCATTATATTTAGCGGTATATCAAGCTAGCAGCGCAGCTATCGTTTGTACGGAGCTTAAGCTTATGTAAAATGGCATCACATGTAAACATAATGCAAACATTATATATAAAACGAATGCATATTTGATACGTTTATTTTTTTTAAACAGCAAAGTCTGATGACTTCCTATTGTGAATAAGCTTTATTTTTCGACTACAATGGCAAAATATTTAGCCTCCACGTATAAAACATAATATTGGGCCTTCTAGAACTTATAACAAGAAAACGGCTAACAAGGATTCCGTTGAAAATATTGTTACCTTTATGGTTGTGGTTACACAACATTTATATTTTAAGAAATGATTGTTGAGTTTCTACTTCAAGCACACGCCATCGGTCAAGTTATGCACTAGCAGCCGGCAGATGAGATGTGTGCATCATTAAATCTAACTAAAACTATTCAATTATTATGCTAAGAGGAAATCCTACGTTCTCTTTGCTTAATAAGCCATTCGCCCTCATTACAGCTACATGCAATAGCATTATCCATCGAACCGAAACTGTAGCTTTAAGTAGAATTACGTCGAGTAACACCTATTATATAGCTACCTATCTTGTTATATACCCTGCGTTCAAGTTGACTCAGGTATGCATAGTGTTAACATTCAATACATGCTTAAATCGTTTGCTTGCTCTAGCGTAAAATGTATTTGTTTTTTATGTTTTACATTTTTAAGTTTATCAGCCATCGTAGCCTTGTTATCGTTATGAATCAGATAGCTTGGAAACACAAAATATCACTTGCTTAAACTGCAGCGCTTAGCTTCGGATTTTTACGTACTTACTAGCTAGTTTTCGATTAAAATACATTAGATTATCTGTTTACCTTCAAGGGCTACCTATTTATTTCCAATCAATTCAAAGTTGCCTGCTCTTCATCTGGATAACGCAGGACTGTCCCTTACTTCCATCAAAGTATGAGCTATGCACAAACAAAATAAAATATGGATCTGAATTTTAAGATATTTTGTTCAACTATTTATTCAAATACAACAAATTCTGGCCACTTAAAAAGACCCGTTTAGCAAGCTCCGGATGACGTTAGCATAGCTACAATTTAAGAAATCGACTGAAGATGGATTAAGAAACCAAAAGCAAAAGCATGTTGGAGCTGTGATAATGCTGCTTATGGACGAAATTTCCGTTCTGGGGTTCAAGCTCTTCCGTATAAAATTGTATGATAGGCGGTGGTAGACACCCTTAAAGCTGAAACAAAAAACCATTGATGAAGGCTGGATGCTCAAATGATAAACTTTAGGCCAACATAATGGCATGAGCTAATATAGCACGAAATAAGAAAGACAAGTGCAAAAAAATGAATAGGGGGTAAGGATAACTGAAAGTAATACTGATGCCTTTCCTACCTGTTTACTTGTTACGGTGACGTACGCAAACCGGCTTAACCTCCGCAACTAACTCCTATCAATCAAGTTCAAAGACAACAATATAAAATATTTTAGATCAGCAACGCAAGTTTAGCATTTGCTGGTTGCACGCATGTTTAAATGCAATATTTCCAAGTTGACATATCTGTGCTGAGATACAAAGAAAGCTATAAAATAACAACTTTGTAACGTGTTCATATCTATATCAAGTAAATTTTGTGAATACTCGATGTAAAGGAAATAGGAAACCTTCTATTCTCGGAAGTAGGGTGGTACAGTACAACTGGGTGGTCTTGTCATTTTTCACATCACAATAGCTAGAATAGTTTATGTTCATGTTTTAAAAAAGTTATCCCAAACTGGTATTTGAAATGATCGATATGTTAACTACTATAAGAATTCAAAAACTGGAAATATTAATAAGCGCACCTGTAACCATTCTTGTCATGTGATATGGATATCCATCAAACCTTCTTCCGACTTCGGATTCTGAGAAGATTTTCCCACGAGAGATTTTACCTGCGCTTCCATGCTCCAGGCAGCTGTTTGCAGATGTGGCAAATATAAAAACCATCCTTTACCCTTCTAACAAATGTTTAATGTCCTTTTGCCATTTATATCCATGCAGTATGTGTGATGTATCCAAGTAACTTTGACTCGTGCGGAGTATAATCCTTTGGATCATTTGTTATATGGCATCGACTAAGTGAAATGACAGTTACAAGGGTTAATTATTTGGCATGAACGCTGCAATTCGTCGCCTTAGGATAATAGCTAAGTCTTGGCCGTTGATGAAATATATGAGGATATAAAAAGGAGGAACAAAATGTCAATTTTTTAATAACCATGTGATGTAGGCTATGAAAACTTATACAAAATCATGGCGAACATTGACGAAGGTGCCGATCATGCGGCTTGATGGACGGCTCAATTTGACCACATGAAAAACTGGATAATATGGTATAGCTTTAAGGACAATGCAGGTGTTTTACAATGAGGGTTTATTAAATATTGCGGCCAAAATATAATATGTAGACAATGCGCAACAATTTAAACAAATAGGGGTTATGGAAACTCTTATTTATCCTTAAAAATTTTCACAATAAATTAACATGTAATCAAAACTGGCTGTTGACAATACAGCTTGATACGGTCAGATATAAAATAATTATAATTTTGAAGACATTTATCTAGAGCGGTCACTGATATTCGGTCAACCTTCATGCCACATCAACTGTTATTGCACTGAGAAGTACTTGAGCGGGGCTGGGTACAGCACTTTTAAATATGCAATTTGCGCACGATGTGTATAATTCTTGTATGGCAACGAAGCCAGAAACATGAGTTTTATCTGAACTGTAAAGCTAAATGCTTCTAATAATCAGTATTGCAACAAGGTTTTAATTTTTTATCTGCGCACACTAGCGGCTTCAGAATTATTTACTAGCTTCACCCATTTTTTAAAATTATCAAGTATGTTCATTATCTTTTGATAATTATATTTGAAAGCATTCAACGTTTATTAGGTACACTTTCCTCAATTTTGGCAGAGGTATCCAGAAATATAAGTTCCGTTGAACCAGTAAATAAGGCAGAATAAATTAGACTAATTTTTCAGAATGCGTAAACACAGGAAGCGTGTATGGTATGATTTCACAATGTTCGGAGAATGGTAAAAACCATGGTATAATGGACTACGCCTGTCAGAGACGAAGTACAACTTCCAGAATCTATTCTCTTGCTCTAATGCAATCTATACAAAATAAATGCAGGGTAATTTAAGGCTACCTTACACAAGGGCTGCAAAGTACACACATGTGACGGCGTCAAATTAGATGAGTAACTTTCTAAACGTACTTTTAGATGAGAGATAATTCAAGTAGAATAAGTCTAGAAATTGACTAGTATGCTTCATTGCGTCATTAATAGATATACAAGTTGTCAAAATATATGGTTATGCCAACCCGGACTACTTGCATTCTACCCTTGAGCAAACCTTGGGAATCAATTGTTAATGATACAAGGTTCCAAGCCAAAAGCCCTATCGGCGATTGTTTCTTTAAAGCGAAATAAAAGTACCATCATGTTTTTTAAACAATGAAATTGGCTACGTATTGCACACAAACAGGTACTCTGTAGATAGTAAATAAAATAGTGTTTATATTAATAATTTTTGCTAACGACTTAATAATTTATACACAGTGTAAATTTTTACAGTATATTTTTGCCCTTTAGACACAAGCGAGACATATTCCTACTAACAAAACAACATTTGTTAAAACCTTAATATTAGCTAAAAAACGATATATGCACTGTTTAAGTAAACATAAATAACGAAACCAATATTATTGTAACTATTTGAATGCCGGTAGAGATCAAATTAATTTCAACTGATTTATTAATGAGCAATATAAAGTGCCTGCTAAATAACTAGGGATTTGTGTTTGAGTCATAGGGGATAATCCCATTGCGAATAAGGCGCATGTAACGATCTCTGCATTTTTGCAGCGTCCTAACTAAATGTGAATTAAGTTAGTCAATCATTGGATAACACTTCCTGAGTTAAATAACATATTTATAGATTTGCCTCCAGTTTTGTATTGCAGTTTTCTATATATTATTTCCATAGCATATTCCAAATGCCGATCGCTGGATACCAAATACATTACTTTCAGTTCAATACAACTTCCATGACAAGGTATGCGCATTTCACGCATAAGTCAGAAATATTTTATCCTATTCGGACCTCTAGGGATGAAGGCAAATAACATAGCTTGATTATAAACTTCGCATGTGCATATTTTATTGTGAAGTAAAATTTAAAGGCGCAAAGCATAAACTACTCTCGAGAAGATAACACGACGGTGTCGCCTAATTCACGTATTTTTCCACAACAGATCTTATAGGTGCAGTTAATTGCGAATACGTATGTAAAAACCAAACAAATTTTTAAATATAGGGAAATAAAGAAATATGCATTTAAATAATTTGAAATTCAAAATGGTATTGTGCTGTCACATGTTTTTAGTGGTAGCGTTGCAAGGTTCTCAAGCATGTTCTGCTTGGAATACAGGTGGCCATAATGAACACTACCTCTAATAAATGTAATGATGCCATGGCATATCATTGTGAGTTAGGGGAACTTTCCTTCAATTTCACTGAGGCCTATAAAGAGTTCGTAATACGTTGTCTGCACAAGGCATAAATACTTCAACTAGGTATCGCAAGTCATTTGTTGAATGGAAATATGCAGCCCACCAACACAAATCGGAGCAACGGTAACGTTGGATATCTGGAGCTAAATTTATGATTAATATAAAAATAACTAGTGATGTAACACTGCAGATTGTTACGAGTAGACTCCCAATATCCAAATCGTTACCAACAAATGCAAGTACGGTGACGTTTTAAAAGGAAAAGTATTAACCGCTCTTACGAAACGTATATTTAGCTCTATTCGCCAACACCATCCTAGAAAAAGTTGAATAAAATTAAAAGCGAGGTGTATTATGATGGCAAATCCGGTGCTTCTCAAAGCAACGTGCATTTATTAGTATATTTACGGACGTCTTAAAACTGTATTGGTTTAAGTTTAAAACCAACTTGTATGCCCTGTTAATAAATCTAAATTATCATGGCTAATTATGTTTCCTGGGTACCTCCTATTTTCCTAACAAAGCCACTGTTAATAATTCTTTTAGATAAAATAAATTCCATCCAGCTGCAAGGAATTTGTCGGACGAAATTGCCGGTGAGTAAACCTTTTGTATTTTAGGGAAATTCGTTCTGGGATTATGCTCGATTCTTCTATAAATGCATTTGTTATAGCACGAAAGTGCCTTACAGTATTTGCAGCCGCTATTCTACATTTTCGGTATGGCTAACGTTGTCGTAGCATGGACGAATTATTTCTGTTCCTTACCCTTATATGCCGTTTAACCGTCACTTCTACATTACTGAAATGCGGCTACCTACTACCACTTCTGTCAGGCGACGTTTATTTATTAGTTCTTGCTAAGTATATTCATCTGCCGCAAATCTCTGAAGGGTGCTGTCGTAATCTATCGGTTGCGAAAGCATTTACATGCAACTTGATCAAAGGGATCTGTGTTTGTTTTTGATGTCAGGGAACGGGGGAACAGCAGCTGCTATGCGCATAAGAACATCGGATTTCAAGAGACCGCTGCGTTGATAACGTCATCTTACTCTTATTGAGTTTCACAAAGTAAATGCAATATTGCGTTCAATATAGGGGTTGCCAAACGCCGCTATGTACTGGCAGAATACGGGTGGATGACCGAATTAAGCGCCAGTAGTAACTAGCGATTTTGTGGTCGTTTGGGAAATGAACCTTACTTTGGGTATGTTTCAGGGCGAATACTAGCGTCAGTTCTTTCTTTCCAGTATAGTTATTCTTGATTACTTTAACTGAACGCCAAGCATGCATGATAGCATTTTTGATGCGTCTGGAAACATAAAGGTTCCAAGGTTTTGCTAGAAGATTCTGCTGTGATTACGGATATAGCTTGGGAATATAATGTGTTAGGCATATGTCGGAAGCAAGCAACTTTGTCAATTGATTAAAGGCACATGCGAATGCTTGGTACCGCAAGCAAATACTGTTACCCTTTATTTAGTAGTGGATGGTATGAATGCCATAACCAGATTAACGACCTTAGGGAGGAAACCTTTTTCCGTGCGGTTATCTCCTTGATTCACGCACATATTCCAATTAGGACGATGACCATATTTATGCATGATGAAGCGAAAACACTTAATTTTGGTGAAAAAGTGACACCAATTGGATTGCAGCCGAAAAGCTTTTTCCTAAATAAAGCAGCGGCCGTTCCGAAATACTTTTTTTACTCTTCACCTGTGCAAACTATTATAATACTATCGTCAATATTTGCTACGATTGATAACACAGAGCCAGCTTTTAGTCGAAAGATAGAAAGCTTTGCTTTATCTCAAAGGTTTGGTGGTTATATAATAAGAGAAGCACTATGCGTACTGTTTTTGTTAGTCAGCATGTATGCGGGGATACTTCGACATTTAATTTAGGTAGCCGCCGGATCGGGCTTGGCTAATTTTCCTAAACTAAAATTCGTGAGTTTTTCTTATTACATCGGCAGTAGATGACTATGCTCTTGCTGAATATCATTTACTACAGTAGAACATTTGAAACGTGGAGAAACTGAACAATTTGCCTTTTGCAAGGATAATATTGGAGCTGATTATTGGTAATAAGCCAATGAAAATATAAGGCCCGTTTCTTCGGAAAGTCTCCGAAACTGATATACCATCGAAAGCCTAGATTAGAACAGCAGTCGCTTTGCGCCAGATTATGGAATATGAAATTGATCTAGTGCGAAGTGCTGCTTGAGCTCTACTGTAGTAGGTGCAACCATCCTGAGTGAATTCAGTGCAATCGCAAACAAAATTTTTGTATTTTGGACTGAATATCTGTTAAAGACGGCATTAAGTGGCAAATTTGGGGAACACAGTCTATCCATTGCAACACAAAACAATTATGATCAGACGGTGAATTATCCAAACAATATTGATGGTTGTACCTATGAAGTTGATAGTAAGTTAACACAGAAATGGTAGGCGAACGGAACTACCGCATTTACTGTTTGCTCGTAGATAAGTAGCTGGAATAAATGGGCTGTTTACGAAATGGACAGGTCCTTGAAAATCATTGCGAAGGCAAACGCGATGACCAGTTGCAGCATGGCGATATAGGTATTAATTGTTACATGTAGAATATCTGGCAAGGAAATTGTCAGCGGTATAGGTGTATTATAGGACATGAACTGTTGCTCGCAGTTTTGGTCTCATGGGATTTCTAGAACGGGAACGGGTCTAACAAAAGCCGTCGCTCTGACCCACCTTTTTACATAGCTGACATTACTGATATCTAAACAATCAAACATGAGGGAAAGGTCATTCACGCAATGAAAACACTTGGATAGCGGTGTTTAAATATTGCTACTATGGTTCTGGTTCGTGTTCTTATAAAGCGTACGGGTGTCGCGAGCTTGTGAGTTGAGCCGAGAGGGCGTGCCTTACTCTGTACCTAAGCCGAGGCGTGTTATGTATTAAACTGGTTCTGACATTAATTGCTGGCACTTCGTTTTCATCTGTGAGTCCTGAGCAACAGTGTTTAAGGCCACAACTTACATTGGAATACATAGGTGATTTAATACTGCATAATTTTCATCAGCGAGCAACGTAGCTTGCATCTTTTACATTCGCGATTATCCATATAGACATTACTGACAAAATTATCCATAACATATTTTGCTATTCTGTTACAGTGGTGAGGAGTTTTGAAAAATGAAAATTTCAAAATTAACATACCATCTCTTAAAGCGAATCAAAATTGTTTTCTGTGCTAAGATGAATTTTGATTATTTTCTTGTTCGACTGAAGTGATTTTGCGCAGCAGAGATAGAACATTTCATGCGTCCACATTATTAGCAAACTCACCGCGGAATAAGGTTTCATACAATGTAAAACATGTTTTATATGTTTTGTAAGCTATAGGATGGAACAACCAATTTTAATGCTGTTATCAGCTTGTTCACTGAATAAACGTCGATGAAATTTGCAGGTTTTTCGCGAGGACATGGGCAGTTATTCACAACTCAAATCAATCAGCTTCGTCTATTTTATCAAGACAAATTCATAATGTCACAGCCGATATCATTTGTAACGATACCTCCATTGCCAGGTTGTTCAAATTGATCACATCAGTTCACAATTTATTAAAATACGCATATCAGTATGGTAGACTGACAAAGAAAATAACAAAAATTAAAGACGGAACAAGTCATCCAAACAATGGCTCTAACATCTATAGAGCGTTTGACAAAACGTCTAAAGTGGATATATTATCGAAATATCCCTGGCCTCAGCCAATTAAACACTTAAGTAAATAAATTTACTAACGATAAACAAGATAACTAGTTGGAGGTGCGTACACGTTTGCACACTCTATTCAGAAATATAAAGAGATGGCTGAAAGTAAATAAGCATTTTGTGCTTCCAACGTAATTATTTCGCAAGCTTGCGCTTTTTCAACAAGTCTAAAGCTGCTAATTTATGGACATTCAATACAACACTCAAATGACCCGAAATTTCAAAGAATGTCACATTTTTATATGCCAATCGATAACAATTTAAGGTTGTTTGTTACCAATATAATAGAAATTCTCTCTTGCATTTGTGTGCTTTCAATTCGCATATTTGTTTCCAGTGATCCCAATAATTCGGCTAGGCTCTAGGCATTTAAATCATTCTGTAAACTGAAACGCAAAGCTGCTCCAAGAGCGCAAGGTTATCATTAGTGACTGGGTTGAAAGAAGTTATAAATTGTTTGCAATATTGTTAGTTATGTGAGCTTTCGTTCCCGATCAATAAATTCGAGTTGCCGGCAAGAAAATATAATCTAGAACAGATGGCGCACGGTGCGTTATATGCTGAGCTACTTGGCCTGTAAAAACACCAAAGGTAGCAAGTGTTAAGCCAACCAGCACCATGGCGATTGATGGTTATAATCATACGGATATAATGAAAAGCGGTTAATTGAGTAGCTGTATCAAAATTACACTTCAGTAATAGGTTGTTACATGTATGCCCAATACATACATATATTTGTTCTAGAAAAACAATTTTCTAGATCGCTGCACAATTATTGTTTGGATTTTTGGACGGATAATCCGAAACTGATCTTACTTTGTTTGCGATGTTTGCTGTTTATTTATTTATGTATGTTAATAAATAGCAATCAGCCAGGCCGTACGAAAAATTAGCCATCAAGTACTAGTGGCTCCGCCCTAAGCATCTGCTCTTAGCGTTGTGTTAACGGCACATACCTATTGCATGCCACGCGCAAAAATGCCGTTAAAGGACCGAAGACATAACTCTTAGCCTTTGCTGATCAAATGACAGAGCCACACTTCAGCGTAGCAGCGTCTGCTGTCTAAATGTTTGCATTTCTTGAGGGCGTTGCTAGAGAGGGACCTATCGACATTTATACGGTAGATAAATAAGGTACTACAATCTCTTATGATTAGAATACCAGAAAAGCTCATTGTTCTCTGACTCATATATTATCCATGTGCTAACATCAAAGGCAACATGTATCAAAGAATATTAGCTTAACACCTGGAAACAGTGGACCTATACGTATCAAGTAATATAAGCCCACGCTAAGCAGGCTTGCGTGGTGCACATGGTATATACTCTTCAGCCCACTACTGTTAACTGCGGTTACACAAGCTAACCTTTCAGTAGAGAGGTTATCCAGTGGTGTAAGCTTGATGCATACCTGAACACTTGCCGGTTAGACAGAAAGGCTGGAAAAAGAGAACAAATAGGAAGCAAGGCAGGGTGCAGGGAAATTCTGTTACAGGAAACCGAGTCGCTTGAATTTTGGAGCCGTTGCAGAATGAAATCACGATTTTTCATGAAAATATTATTTGGTTAAAGCAGGGTACTATGTTAAATTTAGCATGCAAACGGTAGGATGATACCTAGATAAATGCCTTATAACCACGGTAAAGTAATACGAATTCCAGTAATCCGGGAATTCAGATGAAGTAAAGAGGATAACAATGTCGCACGTAAATGAATGCATGAAATTGGATGTCGTTCATTGACAAGCCGTCCTGACAGTTGAAGAATAATTTAACATCGTCCATTATAGCACCTGAACGAGTTTACCACGCGGAAATCGTGCAGGGTGTAATGTGCCATAAAAGCAAAGCAAAATGTTCAAGTAGTAGGAAATTTGACATATTATAGTTTGATATAGTGTGCTGAACTGATAAGCTATCTAGAACAATAAAACAGTTGCTAAGTGACTAAGACCATTTCGCTGTTACGCAGTGCAATATATATACCTATGTTTTATAAACGGACGAAACAAAAGTGCCATATTAAGATGCAACTTAAATATCTGGCTCTCAATGTACATGTAATGTGAAGCAAAATAGCTGACAAATCAACACAAATCTGGATGAAATTACCTCTATAAAAACCAATGCATGCATTTAAAATTAGTATTGTTTATTTTCTGATTATTTACATAAGCGCCACAGAATGCGCCATTTTGCATAAATTTATGCAAAAAAACGAAAATTTCAATACAGGTAGCAAGGTAATCAATGCCGGTGCAATTTTGTGCAAGCTGGAAAATAGAAAAAGTATTGCTAGCGATTAACACGGTTTCTATTGAAATGGTCCTTTTATTAGCACTGATCTGTTAAAGTGACTCTTCTGAATTTGATTTAGTAGTTGGAATCATTGGCTGGATGTTTCTCGACGTAACTAGATTTTGGGATCATCCTGGTTTTCTTATCAGCTTTAGTTTCGTAAGCATTCCCGGTTAAAACATTTCCTAAAACAGCAGTTGCTATTTGTGGCTCGAAGCTCTTTATTTGACTTTAGTTACTCTATGCACTGTGCACTTTATTACCGGCAAGTCGGTGCTCTATATCTTGTAGCCCTACTGACCTTTTGCCTGCAGTAGCCTTGGATCTCCATGGTGAACTGAGCATGAGCGATACATACTAGCATGTTTAGCTCGGATACCCATTGAGTAGCACAAGCAGTTATTGTTTGTCACGTCGTTCATTATTTGTCTTTGATCGAGTTTGCTGCTGACTGATAAACGTTTGAAACTATTATCATCAAGTTCTACGACTTATTATTGTTCGTAATATTGGATGAGATAATGCTTCCTTTTACTGGCGGATTGGTTCGGGCTTTTTGCTGAAACACATTGTTATCCGTGATATTATAAAGCTTATTGGAGTAACTGCAAAAATGCCGGAAGATTTGCTTTTACACAGCCTGCAAATAAGGCAGAAGCGTCAGTTTTCAATATTGCAGTATTTATAGATAAACTTTATTGCAATCGCGTACCTTGCGACTTAGACACCTCACTTAGAAAGATCAACGTCTGTAAAATTGGAGTATCCTGGGCTGGCAGACATTGTCAGACTACTTGATAGTTCTTGTGTTTTGGGTTGTTAGCTTTACCCTATTAACCATATCAAGTTGATCACTTCCGTCCTAATTATGAATATACTTACAATAAAAATGTTTCCCACACTACCGCTATACCAGCATTCCAGCGCCGCAAAGTCGCTGTCAGTTTGTTACATCAATGTGCCAGCAAACTACACGACAAACAAGTTGTTTGATCATAAATACGTATAAAATCAAATAATATCTGTTGTATATTACCGACTTTTCACTTTGGCCAAAGTTAAGTTTACACTCAAATTCTATATCCAAAGGAATTCAATAGACCACAATTTCAGATGCAACAATCGGTATAAACCAACCGGTTTTTAAGCGCGTACATGTGCTCATATTCCGCTGCGAGTAGATTTATTTCAGTAACCAACCGCTCTGGGCACAGGTCGCCCTGAGTTCAACTCCGTGGCGTGCTGCTTCACATTACGCCATATGTTTCAATAAGAGCACAAGCACAAAGCCGGCCAGGCAAATTCTGTTCTACGCGTTTGATGCGGATTGAGAGCTCTAGGTCAAGGATGGCATAGCGAGGCGATGTAATTGGCTACTTGCCGCCATACACAGTTACCGATAGGTTGGAAATAGGTCGTTTGAAGTAGTTCTAGCAAAAATATTTCGGATAACTCCAAGGATCGTTATGCAAATAGTAAAGTAGGCGAACGACTACTCGAAAACATAGCTAATATGTATAATGGGCTTAGAATTTGACCCGTTAATATAACCTTTAATAAATTTTGCGTAATTGTTAGTCCTGATCGAGACCAAGCGAATAAATATATACACGCCGACGTGCGGGAAACTTTTGCATCTGAAGAATTGAAAAATCAGAAGCAACAAAAATATCCTACCCGCATGTCACAGCACAATCCATGGAGCAATCTTCAACTAAGCAATCAAATAGAAGGAAAGACCAAGTTCTGCTTATCCGAGAACCGAAAAAAACGGAAAAACAGTCAAACAAAGTTTATGATAAAACCGATATTTGATGACAATCCAACTTCGCTTTGAAGAATGTAATATCATTAACTGCGAGTTTGGTTGCACGTGATATTTAGTTGGATTGCAGTAACTGCTTATGAATGGTAACAAACTCCTAGGAATTTAATACCACATCGTGTTTTCATACCTGAAGTTCTTTTTCCTAAAAAGCGTAAGGCGATATTCAACTTTCACAAATTTCACAATATAAGTATTTTAAAAAAGCATTATATTTCCGGTTGAATGAGAGTTCCCGTTAGCTAACTCACTGTCGCAGCACTAGCTAACTTCTAGACAAAATGATCCCTCAAACAAGACACCTTGGCAAAATGACAGCCTTGATAGCCTTTTTAAATCTCGAGGTATATAAGGACCGCTTACACAGTGTATGACTGTTCTGCATTTATGGGATCTATTATTTTCACATGTCATAAGCTTAATAAAACGCAACAAAATTCTGACAAAGCTTTATGGAGACTCAGCTGGTAGTTCTGTGCTACCTATATCCTAGCCAAGTTCTCGATGTGAGACGACGGAAGCGAATAAATCTAGTGGAAAACTCAAACTTTAGCAAAGCAGGAGCAAGTGCCAATGCAGACTTGCTCTGCATGATCATGTTACTTCATACGGATCAGTCAATGGATGCAAATAATTAGACACACTTTAACCACGTCGACTTAAGTTGGAACATTTTCATGGATATATTCATGTGTGCGAATATAGATTTTGGTTTAAAGAACAAACCCAGCTTGGAAAAAAGATGAAGAATGTAATCAATATATGTGAGTCATATTCTTCAAGAACCTTGTTCACATATGTGAATCATTTAGGTAGGGGATATCAAGTACGCAAAAGTTTAGCTTAAGTAGCAGACGGAATAAGACCTAATTTAATGCTGGGGTAAATGTCCAGCAATTCCTATAAATTAGCAATTATTGCTTTCGGTCCATAAATTATTTAAACGACCGAGGTGGTTATTTGATATGAAGTTGTACTTTATCTTGCACGGATTTTTAAGCACTACTGATATTAAGATGTTCGTTTAAAGCATTTTTTGTACACCTCCCAACTGAGACCTGCTGTAATCTATTTAGCCGTTGCTTATTGCAGCCCACAATGTCCGTAGATGAACTGATTGCTACTTTTCCCCAACCACGTATTTCGTCCACACTTCCTGCTAGAACGTAATTTAAACTTAACTAGAATACACTGGGATGAGTTAACATCTTTCGGGCATTTGGATGTGGAGGCACAGCTTTCTGACTTGGAATGTACAATACATCTGCTAAACGATGCACATTGAGTATTGCATTAATTGGCATCGTGCCTGGACTTTGTGTTTCTTAGGTGCGGAGATCGTATGTTTAAGGATTTGTTCTCATACCATCCAGCATCTATTGACTATTCAGTGCCCCCGCTACCATACTCGCGTTCACAGGGGCCATTTGTTACTCCTGGTAAAATGAATTATATTGTCTCCTCGTACTACCAATCAAATCCACTGATCATCTTGATTAGCTTGATTTCCTAAGAACCGTCGATCAGTAATTACATAAGGTGTGATATTGTTGTGAGCTCGACTTGCAGTCCACAAGTAGCAGAAAAGGATTAGTAAATCACTACTGATTTTAACAGATGTATGGTATAGTAGCTTAATAGCGACTCGTACTAAGGAAGTTATAACTCCTGTATACTTCTGTGAACTATTAAGTAGATCCTATTAAAATGTCAACTTGGACAAAATAGCAAAAGCACAGTAGCATCGGTGTTTCAGTGAGTAGCATAAGTCCGCAGCGAAGATAACCGCCAAACTTTTGATAGGTAAACGGGTTATCGGAATGCCTCACATGCCTTTCATAGTTAAAGGACACTGACGTAGAGACCATACATTCGGCAAAGAGCGTGCGCCTGTATTTGTAACGAACCTTGCCTCCGTATTTGTAAGAGGCAGTCTAATTACACCACGTACGAGAAATACAGCCGCAAACGAAATAGAAAACCTGGATTGCGGTCTGTAACATGTAAGTATTTTTCTCACTTTTCTTGACGGTCCAATGCCAGTTGGTCCTGATTCGGCTCAATTCGCTTATCTTCCTTTCACTAACATGCATCAGCTCGCCTTCTGTAACAGATCAGTCCAACAGTTCGAGGTGCCGGGAAGAATTTTCTAGCGACTGGAAAACCTGGCAGTGAAGCAGGTACTGAGGGCCAGTGATTAAATCGATGAATACTCACCAACCAAACGCTGCTGATGCACCGCCAAATTGCTGGTAACGCGGAACGAATAATTGCCAGCGCTAGATCCGTGGACCTGTGTCGACATAAGTTCCCTTGATTTCAGTATTTTATTGGACAGCGTGAACCATGAACTCTTTTTCAACAAGCGGAAGATAAGCAGTGTTATAGGATAACTGATACACTGGACCAGCGACTAATTGTTGGCAGTAAGATGGTACTATGGGATGAGGATCATAGAGCTTGAAAAAATCCACCAGTACCCTACGCCAATGTAAAATATCGGAACGTACATGTTCCTTATAATCATCCTCAACTACCTCAGCTATTTCGGTCAACTTATGACCTCATCCCAGAAGGCTGCAGGATTTCAGGGAAAGTGGCCGTTCGCGTCGGCCACGATGTAGATCATAAGGAAAGCAGCAGCTTACACATGTGCTCTACAGATGACATTCTGCCGGTCAACCAAGCTAGGTCCTTGTTTTTGAATATAAATAGCCTGGTGATGTGCGTAATTCTATTGGGAACCACATGTCCATAACAATACAGCTCAGCCGAGACTCCTGCTGAGGTTTGATTTTTAGTTACATCGAATATGCTGGCTTCTACAC